>VZQC01013897.1:935485-991206 GCA_009823505.1 Rhizomys pruinosus
AAAAAACCAAAAAACCACTGGGTGGGTGCTGGGAATCGAACCCAGGTCCTTTGCAAGAGCAGTTGGAGCTCTTAACGGCTGAGCCATCTCTCCAGCCCCCATAAAGTAGTTTTTTTTTTTTTTTGGTGTTTTGGAGACAGGGTCTTCCTGTAGCCTCCCAGCTGACCTGGAACTCACTCTGTAGACCAGGCTGGTCTTGAAATCACAGAGATTGATCTGCCTCTGCCTCACGAGTGCTGGGATTAAAGGCATGCACCACCATTACCAGCTTGACTAGCTGATTTACCACTATTCCTCCTGGTACAAAGTAGGTATTTAAGAAAGATTTGAGGGGCTAGAGAGATGGCGTAGCGGTTAAGAGCACTGACTGTTCTTGCAGAGGACCCGGGTTTGATCCCCAGCACCCACATGGCAGCTGAGAACTGTCTGTAACTCCAATTCCAGGAGAACTCCAATTCCAGGAGAACTCCAGTTCCAGGGAAATCTAACACCCTCTTCTGACCTCCGTGGAAATTGCACGACACGGGTTCACAGACCTACATGCAGACAGTACATTCATACACATACAGAAATAAATTTAAAAAAAGAAAAAAGAAAGAAAGAAAGATTTGATAAAGAAACTGTGCCATTCAGTCCCCAAAGACATTGGGGAGAAGGAACTGTAATTCTCCTCTTTCCGAGTAAGAAACTCAAGGCCAGAAGGCCACCGATTTTTGCCTAAAAGTCTTTTTCCCCTCAGGTCCTTCTACAGCAGCCTCCTCTTCCTTGTGGTCTAAAGCTATCCCTGACCCTGGGAGTAAAATTAGTCCCATGACTGCCTCTCTGTTAATTCATCCATTTTCACTTTCTTCCCAGCATTTTTCAGTCCCTAAAGCCACTGTTGTGGGAGCTTTAACCCTCACCATTAAAATAAGGCACCTGCCTGGCCTGGTGGCATATGCTTTTAATCCTAGCACTCAGGAGGCAGAGGCAGGCGGATCTTTGTGAGTTCAAGGCCAGCCTGGTCTACAGAGTGAGTTCCAGGACAGCCAGAGCTACAGGGGACACCCTGTCTCAACAAGACCAAAAATAAATAAATAAATAAATAAATAAATAAATAAATAAATAAATAAATAACAAGTACGGGGAGACCTGTCTCAACAAGACAATAAATAAATAAATAAATAAATAAATAAATAAATAAATAAAGTGCAGGGGCTCTGCCTGCATCTTAGTGGTGGGCCTGTCCCCATCTCACTCAGCTCAGGCCAGATTCTGAGAGGAAAGAGGGAGAAGGTAGGAGAGGAGTTGTCACAGCAGTCCACTGAGTGGAATGGGCGGGGTGAGGGGACAGGACTGACCCTTCCCCAGTGAGAGCGCAGCAGGCCTGGATGTGCCATGGGTGGTCTTTGATGGCGCTGAGCGTGAGGAATTGGGAGATCTCAGCTGTGGTCATGCAGTCTTTCATGTCCTGCTTGTTGGCAAAGATCAGGACTGAAGCATCTTGAAGTGCCTACGGGAAGAAGAGCACAGCCCCAGTCAGCCAACCCGTCCAGTGTCCCCTACCCCTGTCTCAGGAGTCCTCTATGCTCCTGGCGCAGCTGTCGCAACTGGCCCATGACTAAGTGAAACAGAAATGGGGTCCATCCCAACAGAGCAGGCACATCAAAAGACACCAACGGCTCACAGGATGCTTTTGACAACCTCGGAATCCTGGAGGATGGGGTGGGGGGGTGTTCTGTGTTTATTTGTGGGTTTTGTTATTTCCAAAATAGAGTCTCACTCTGTAGCAGGGCTGGCCTAGAGCTCAATATTGACTCCAAGCTGGCCTCAAACTTCATGGCAATCCATGTCAGCTTCCCAGATTACAGCGATGAGCCATACCATTCCTGCTCTGAGGTGGATACTGATCATTTTCCTTAGAGGTGAGGCAACTTACCTAGGGTCCCACAATGAGAGTCAAGGTCATCCCTTAAACCAACAACTCTGGTTTCTGTGACTCAGTTGTTCTAAGGGCCCTGACCACACCCTTCATCTATTTTAAACTAGTCTTCCCCATGCTACGAAGATACAGCTTTCAGATTAACAGAGAAGGAATAAATCTCAGAGAGGCTGTGTGGCCAGCCTGAGGGCACACTGCTAGCCTAGTAGACAGCCTCCCAAGTTCGGGGGGCTTACCTCATGGGCCAGCATCTTGTACAACTCCTCCCGGGTGGTCAGCAGCCGATTCCGATCTGTGCTATCAATCACAAGGATGACAAACTGCCCAGCAGGAGGAAATGTAAGTGGCAAGCTGTCCCTTTGATGAGTATGTTTCCTACCTATAGTACTACCCGCTGGCTTTGGCTCTGCCCACTAATCTCAGCCTTGCCCCCCTGCCAACCCCACAGAAAAGGAACTATACAACCCGCAGTTCTCCCAGGCTGGTCTTGTTTTAACTGACTTACTTTATTTTTAAATTACATTTGTTTATTTGTGTTTGGTGGAATGTACTTGTCACAGCACACATTTTTTTTTTTAATTTATGTGTATGAATGTACTGTCTGCATGCAGGTTTGTGCACCCGTGTTGTGCAATGCCGCGGAGGTCAGAAGAGGGTGTCAGATTCCCCTGGAACTGGAGTTCTCCTGGAATTGGAGTTTCAGGCGGTTCTCAGCCACCATGTGGGTGCTGGGGATCAAACCCGGGTCCTCTGTAAGAGCGGTTGGGCTCTTAACCGCTAGGCCATCTCTCCAGCCCCTTTTTTGTCTTTTCAAGACAGGGTCTCCCTATAGCCCCAGCTGTCCTGGAACTCACTCTGTAGACCAGGCTGGCCTTGAACTCACAAAGATCCACCTGCCTCTGCCTCCCAAGTGCTAGGATTAAAGGCGTGTGCCACCACGCCTGGCTCATTTTTTTTTTTTTAATGTGTATGAGTGTACTGTCTGCATGTAGATTGGTGCACCTGTGTTGTGCAATGCCTCGGAGGTCAGAAGAGGGCGTCTGATTCCCCTGGAACTGGAGTTAAGGATGGTTCTCAGCCACCAGGTGGGTGCTGGGAATCAAACTCAGGTCCTCTGCAAGAGCAGTCGGTGCTGCTCTTAACTGCTAGGCCATCTCTCCAGCCCCATCACAGCACACATGTGAAGGTCAGAGGACAACTTGTTCTCTCCTTCTACCACATGAGTCCCAAAGATTGAATGCAAGTATTCAGGCTTGGTAGCAAGCCCCTTTACCTGCTGAGCCATCTAGTCAGCCCTTTGGATTTTATTTTACTTTATTTTATTTTACTGAGACAAAGTCTTGGTGTGTGGCCCAGGCTGGCCTTGAACTCACTTTGTAACCCAGGTTGGTCTGGAACTTGTGATCCTCCTGTCTCAGTCTCCCAAGTGTTGAGATTATAGGTATGGGCCACCACAGCCAGCTTATTAAAAATCTTAACCATGTTAAGTATTTAACACAGTGGCATTAGCAGCTATTTCATTATTATTTACTCTTCACAGCTTGGCCAGATCACATCGCAGGTGGCAGAAGCAAGGCTTAGAGAGGGTGACTGGGTGACTGGCTAATCCGCAGCCCTCCTCACCTCAGTGTTGGAGTAGTATGTGTTCCAGGTGGAGCACAGAGCCTCCTGCCCCGCAATGTCCCACATGAGGAAGTGGGTCTTCCGCAGAATTATCTCTTCCACGTTGCTACCAATGGTGGGACATGTGTGAACCACCTCATTGGTCAAGCTGAGGAGGCAAGAGTAGTTTCCAAGGTCTCAAGCCAGCCCACTCCCAGCTCTGATCCTCACCCCTCTACTCTCAAAGCAGCTGAGTCCAACTCAGAACAACTCAGCATTGGTTGACCAAGCATGTGCTGGAGGCCAAGGTCTTGTGGTTGGTATGGGGAATGAAAGGCAGGACTAAGGCTGAGTGTTGCCTAGGCTGGGACCCCAGAGAGCACAGGTCCATTAGAGCAAGCCCAACTTTTCAGACTTAACAGAATCACCTGGGAGTCTTATCCAAATGCAGATTCTGATCATGAGGGCCTGGGCTGGGGCCCAGGGGGTTGCAATATTAATAGCCTTCTAGATGGTGGTCTGTGGACCACACTGGAGTGACGAGGGCTGTAAAGAACAAGACAGATCCAAGGGAGGACCATCAGAGACTTCCCCGGTTTAAAGTGACATAGAAAGCACATTTTGTTTTGTGGTATGTGTGTGTAATAGTGTTTGACTATATAGCCCAATATAGCCTCAAATGAGATCCTTATGTCTTGGCCTCCCAAGTGCTGGGATTACAGACAAGGGCCACCATACCCTGCTTATACATTTTCAAACATACAAAATGCTTCTGAAGAGTTACCAATAAGATGAAGAAGGAGGACTGGGAGTGACAGTATTCTTCACTGTTTGCATTTTTCTCTTCTAATTTTACAATGTCAGGAATCAGACCCAGGGAATCAAGAACGTAAGGCAATCCTTCTGCCACTGAGCCATGTCCCAGATCTTTCTTTTCTTTTCTTTTTTTAAATTTTATTTATTTCTGTATGTGTATGAATGTATTGTCTGCATGCAAGTTTGTGCACCCGTGTCGTGCAATGCTGCAGAGGTCAGAAGAGGGTGCCGGATTCCCCTGGAACTGGAGTTCTCCTGGAATTGGAGTTTCAGACGGTTCTCAGCCGCCATGTGGGTGCTGGGGATCAAACCCGGGTCCTCTGTAAGAGCGGTCAGCGCTCTTAACCGCTAGGCCATCTCTCCAGCCCCTCTTTTCTTTTTAATTATTAAGTTTATGTATACGAGTGTTTTGCCTACATGCATGTAAGTGAACCAAGTATGTGCAATAGCCATAGAGGTCAGACAGAAGAGGGTGTTAGATCCCTGGCCCTGGAAATGAAGTTACAGATGGTTGTTAGCTACCATGTAGGTGCTAGGAATCAAACCCAGGTCCTCCGCAAAAAAGCAGCTAGGGCTCTTTTTAAATTTTTTAAAATATTTTTTTTTATGTGTATGAGTCTGTAGGTTGGTGCACCCATGTCGTGCAATACCTCGAGGTCAGAAGAGGGCGTCGGATTCCCCTGGAACTGGAGTTAAAAATGGTTCTTAGCCACCATGTGGGTGCTGGGAATCGAACCAGGGCCCTCTGCAAGATGAATCAGTGCTCTTTTTTTTTTTTTTTTTAATTTTTGGTGGTTTCGAGACAAGGTCTCCCTGTAGCCCCAGCTGTCCTGGAACTCACAAAGATCTGCCTGCCTCTGCCTCCCAAGTGCTAGGATTAAAGGCAAGCGCCACCATGCCCAGCCAATCAGTGCTCTTAACCGCTGAGCCATCTCTCAGCCCCAGCTATGGGCTCTTAACAGCTAAGCCATCTCTCTGGTCCCCAGACCTTTCTTTTCTAATTAAAAAAAATTCCATACATTACTTTCTCAGGGAAACACTTGCCCTAAGTAAACAGGTTCCTTGGAAGCTCCGTATCAAGCGCCCAGTTCCTTTGTGAATGCAGCGTGCTCAAGTGGCTGTTCTGACAGCTTATACCTCATACGTGGCTCTGCTAGTCCAAGAGCCGCAGAGCTTCCTGGGTGGGTTTTTAAAATTGGAGCCTGAGATTAACCGGTAAGTGTAAGATGCAGCCAGAAGAGCACCCCCACCTCCACCCCCTCTGCAGAGGAAGCCAAGAGCAGCAAGTGTTACTGGTTAGGGCTGTAAGAGACTTTGGCTGGGTCCTGGGCACGGGACCTGGGGTTGCCCACAAATTGCCAGATTCAAATCCAGGCGCACAGCCACTTTAGATGGAAAGTCACACCGGGTTTCTCTCATCATTCCTCCTGGCTACAGCTCCCCTTCCCCTAACCCAGGGCAGGGCTCTGCCTAGTAGTCTTTATAAGTATCAGTCTGGCAGGATACCCAGCTCTTCCTGTCCATCCAGGTTTAACTTACAACTGGTAGAGAATGGTGGACTTCCCTGCGTTGTCCAGTCCCACAATGATGACTTTGTGCTCTGGATAGGGGAAGGGCAAAGGTCAGAGCCAGTTCCCTTGACCACACTCTTGGGTGTCCTCAGCAAACTCATTGTCCTGGCCTCTTCCTCCCTCTGTTCCAGCATGGGTGCCTTCTCTTCCCACTCACCTCTTCTCTCCTGGAAATCTCTAAATAGAAATAGAACTTGGTGAGAATCCCCCTCCCGGTCCCTAAATGATCTGGGGAGCAGCGTTCCCAGCTGGGCACCTCTGCTCTCAGTCACTACCACTGGCCGTCTGGCCTCTGGCCGGGACCCCTGTGCCAATCCCAGAAAGTGAAAAAGAGGACTGAGCCCTACCGAAGTTTCTCTCTAAGTTTCTAGAAAAACGATTATCTAAGTTACAACCTCAGGAAATTGGCTTTGGCTCCCAGCCCTGATGTGCACCGCGCAGCCCCAGAGACCGGAGGATCTCCCACTCGCGCACGCGGAGAGACCAGAGAAGAGGGGAAGAGAAGGCCATGGAGCGAGCGGGCAGTGCCTACTCCAGACCCCAGGAACCCAAGGTCATCTGCCCCAACGACCCCAAATCCAAACAGCCCCAGGAAACAGCGAAATCAAGGAGGTCGTTGGACTGCCCCTTGCGCCCCTTACCCTGGTTCCCAAAGATTCGCATCAGTTTGGTGATCAGCTGTCCCATGGCACGCCAGGACCTGGGTAGCTGCAGGGCTCAGCCGCCTCCAGGGCAAGCCAGAATCTGGCCCCGCCTGGGGGAGGGACCCGCTGTGCCTTTGAGATGGAGGAAACCCCATGCATACCTCAACTCTAGGACCTGGGAATCCCCCGGGAGACGCACCCCTGTGGGTGCTATGGAACGTCATTGTGACGACCAAGTAGCTGACCAGGGCCCTGAAAGTGCAAGAAAAATAGGGTACTAGAGTCAAGAGTTCCCTGGCCTAGCCCCTCCTACCCTTAAATTTAAGAGAGTTAGCAGTGGGCACCAAATCGCGTGCCAGCTCTTCCTCCTCCAAGAGGCTCAGCGGAAGCAAAACCCGGCCCTGGCTGCCCAGCCTTTTGACATTGCAACACAATGTTTTCATCCACAAAGTTCATGCCTGAGTTACACAAAACAAAACAAAATAAAACAAAACAACCATATTTTTTTCTTTTATGCATTTTTTTATTTTATTTATTTTTTATGAATGTACAGACTGGATGTAGGTTTGTGTACCCGTGTCGTGCAATGCCGCGGAGGTCAGTTGCCGAGGTCAGAAGAGGGTGTTGGATTCCCCTGGAACTGGAGTTAAAGACGGTCCTCAGCCGCCATGTGGGTGCTGGGTATTGAACCTGGGTTCTCTGCAAGAGCAGTCAGCACTCTTAACCACTAGGCCATCTCTCCAGCCCCATTTTATTAATTATTTATGTGTATGAATGTACTGTCTGCATGCAGGTCTGTACACCCATGTCATGCAATGCCAGGGAGGTCAGAAGTGGGTTATGGATTTCCCTGGAACTGGAGTTAAAGACGGTTCTCAGCCCCCGTGTGGGTGCTGAGGATCAAACCCCGGCCCTCTGCAAGAACAGTCGGCTCTCTTAACCACTAGGCCATCTCTCCAGCCCACATTTTATTTTTATTACAGTTATTCATTTTGTATGTATGTAGTTATGATCAGAGCCTACTGAGGGTCAGACAACTTGGTAAACTTGGTTCTCTCCTTCCACTATGTGGGTTCCAGGGATGGAACTCTGGCTATCAGACTTGGCAGGCAAGGACCTTTTTACTCACTGAACCATTTTAACCAATCAAATCTCATACTATTTTTTAGAATATTTTTTATTTTTATCTAGGAGTATGTGTGTGGCACACGTGTGTGAGGTTTCTATTTTTAAGTTTTATTTATTATTTTTTATGTGTATGAATGTACTGTCTGCATGTAGGTTTGTGCACCTGTGTCATGCAAAGCTGAGGAGGTCAGAAGAGGGCATCGGATTCCCCTGGAACTGGAGTTAAAGAAGGTTCTTAGCCGCCATGTGGGTGCTGGGGATCAAACCTGGGTCCTCTGCAAGAGCAGTCACCGCTCTTAACCGCTAGGCCATCTCTCCAGCCCAAGGAAAGAAACACACTGTCTTTCAAAGGAACTTTTTCTTTTTTTTCAGACAGGATGTCCCTATAGTCCCAGCTGGCCTGGAACTCACTCTGTAGACCACGCTGGCCTTGAACTCACAGAGATCCACCTGCCTTTGCCTCCGGAGTGCTAGGATTAAAGGCATGTGCCACCACGCCCGATGCGTGAGGTTTCTAAGGGACAAGAAGAGGTCATTGAATCCCAACTTGGGTTCTGGGAACCAAACTCAGGTCCTCTGAAAGAGCAGCAAGTGCTCTTAACTGCTGAGGCATTTCTCCAGCCTCTAGGCTCCTAACATTTTGTTTACCATTTCAGGTTAGGTGGCATTCATAGCTATTCTTGGCCACATGCAGCTGCACGCAGCAACAAGCCGTAGGTTGAACATGCCTAAAACCACAGTGACATCAGGCAGTTGCCAGCTGCAGGACAGACAGGGCTCACTGAGCTGGGAGAGCATTCCACCTTCAGCAGATTTCCAGTTGTTTCATTAATGGGGGTTTTCTGGGCAGGAAAACTCCTCTGAAAGATAATGGTCTCCTCTGGCAGGTTCCTCCAGACAGCCTCTGAAGAAATCATGATTGTTTCTGTAATCCACTTATAAACCAATTGCCCAGTCACTGATCCCAAAGATAGAAGTCTGAAGACCAGACAATACAGATCCCCGAGCCAGGGACCATGCAGAGGGGTCTCAAACACCAAAGCCAAACAGAAAGGTCAGAGGTCATGCCATATCCCTGTAATTCTAGCACTCAGGAGGCGTAGGTGGGAGAATCATGGGTTTGGAACCAGCCTGGGCTATATAGTGAAACTTTGTTTTAAATAAATAAATAAATAAATAAATAAATAAATAAATAAATAAATAAATAAGTAAATAGGGGCTGGAGAGATGGCTCAGTGGTTAAGAGCACCAACTGCTCTTGCAGAGGACCTGAGTTCGATTCCCAACACCCACATGGCAGCTAAGAGCCATCTTTAACTCCAGTTCCAGGGGAATCTGATGCCCTCTTCTGACCTCTGCAGCATTGCATGACATGGGTGCACCTACCTACATGCAGACAGTACACTCATACACATAAGAAAAAAAAAACCCAAAAACTTTAAACTGTCTTTAAGCTGGGCATGGTGGTGCATGGTGGTGCACACCTTTAATCCTAGCAGAGGAGGGAGAAGCAGGCGGATCTCTGTGAGTTCAAGGCCAGTGTGAGTTCCAGGACAGCCGGAGCTACAGGGAGACCCTATCTCAAAAAGACCAAAAAAAAAAGAAACACAAAACAAATAAACAAATAATGGGGCTGGAGAAATAGCTCAGTGGTTATGAGCACTGGCTTCCAGAACCCTTATGGCAGCTAACGACTGTCTAACTCCAATTCTAGAGGATCTTCTCGCCTCGAGGCACTGCAAGCACATGGGGCATCTACATCCATGCAGACAAGGCAAAACACTCATGTATATAAAATAAAAATAAAATATTTTTCTAAAATAAATCTTGGCGAAGGATAAACATTCTTTTTGTTTGTAGATCTTTTCTTCATGGTTTGTTTGGGGTTTTTGTTGTTATTTTTTTGGTTTGGTTGGTTGGTTGGTTTCTTTGAGGGAGCTCACTATGTTGCCCAGGCTGGTCTCAAACACGTAGGCTCCAGCAACTCCCCTTCCTCAGCCTTCTGAACAGCTGAACCCCTGGCTCCAGCTGCAGGCAGACCCAACAGAGAATAACACGAGTCACAGAGGAAACAGAAAGTCCAGCAGGGGAAGGAGAGAAAGAGATTCTTGTTTGTGAATTTCTTTCTTTTCACAACCTGGGAAAAAACCCAGAGAACAAAAAGAGAAATGGAAAAGGCAAGTCAACCTCAGGCTGAGGAAAACAGAGTCCAGACTCTGCACCCTCTCCCTTGCTCTGTGCAAATAGAGGCAGACCCCAAGAAAGAGGCTCCAGTTGTGACACCCCACCCTACTGTAGTGAACTGGATTCAGAGCAGTCTCCCTGTGTGGCCTCCAAGGGCCTTCAAGAGCAGCCGCTGCTGCCTTCGCAGGATTCCCTCCTGGGTTCTGCATCCATTGCTCAGTCAGGCCCAGATCTTTCTGGTTCCTCTCAAATGTGCTGTCTCCTCCACCTTGAATTCCTTGAAACAGCAAAACCTGAGACCCTTTAATTCCCTTGCTATAAACACCACCTATTCCCCAAGCCCTGGCTTGGTTCTGCATCCTTATGGGTCTCTCTACACAGACTCTATAGACTGGCAGCCACTTCACCACCTGTGAATCCTACAGTGTGGAGTTTAAATCTGTTCACCAGCACATGCCCCCTTCCTACCTTTTTGGATGCCTGGCATGCAGTTAGAGAAGAGAGGCCATTAGGTTGAATTAGAATGATTCAAGCTATACCTGAAGAATGCCAAAGACAGCATTAAAAAGGAATGTGGGGCTGGAGGGATAGCGCAGCCATTAAAGGCTAAGGCTAACAACCACAACATAAAAAGGAATGTGGACACCTGTTTAAGAGAACTGAGGAAAGCCGACATTTGTGGTGGACAGAGGGAAACAGTACATTCCATACAGAATTTCATCTCACTTTCCTTGGTGGACAGAGTTAGAACGACACAGAATTAGCCTCCAGAGTCCATCCAGGGTGAATCCATTTCAGCCCTGGCAGGAGGATCTCAAGTTCAAGACTAGCCTGGACAACTTACCTAGATCCTGTCTTAAGAAGGGGCTGGTAAGGGAGCTGGAGAGATAGCCTAGCGGTTAAGAGCGCCGACCGCTCTTACAGAGGACGCCGGTTCGATCCCCAGCACCCACATGGCGGCTAAGAACCGTCTGAAACTCCAATTCCAGGAGAACTCCAGTTCCAGGGGAATCCGATACCCTCTTCTGACCTCCGCGGCGTTGCACGACACGGGTGCACAAACTTGCATGCAGACAGTACATTCATACACATACAGAAATAAATAAAATTAATAAAAAAAAAAAAGAAGGGTTTGGTAAGATGGCTCAGCAGGTAAAAGCCCCTGCCACCAAGCCTGATAACCCAAGTTCATTTGGGCCCAGGACCACAGAGTTGAAGAAGAGAACCACGCCTGAAAGTTTGTCTTCTCTGTCCTTCCACATGCCCACCAACCAAAAACAATACAAAGGTCAATACACACACACGCATACACACCACAAACACACACACAAGCACACACCCAACACCACACAACACTCCCTCTAATCTCTTGAGACCGTAGATGAGAAATGGTTGATTCTAGCAAAAAGATGCCAGGACATGTTTTTTTCCTGCTCACAAGGAAGGCATTTTACCGGACTAAAAACAAGACCTTGGATATTGGGGGCTGGGAGCCCTATGTGAGTTTTAAAAAGTGGCCAAAACAACGTCAATCTAATTTATTTTAAGGACAAGGGGAGCCTTTAAGGATAACATAGGATCCTGTGGCCCTTGTTCCCAAGATCGCTTCACAGGGGGTAAACTCGTCAGAGGGCTTGGAAGAGATGGCCCCTAGTGGTTTAAGAAGAGCACTGACAATTTGCTTTTTGCGGAAGGACCCAGGTTTCGGATCCAAGCATCCCACATGGCGGCTTGAGAAACCGCCTTGTAACTACCAGTTCAGGTGGGAAAAATCAAACTGACAGACCCTTTCTTTCTACCTCCACAAAAAGACATTGCCACATTTCCAACACGGTTTTCACACAACCTACACTTCAGCACCATATAACATCACTATAACAAAATAAATAGTAAATAAGTAAATAAATAAATAAATAAATAAATAAGAACTCATCCAAGACAGAAGTAGCTGTAGAAGCGAGTGAAGTAAAGTACCAACAGGTAGGAAGGAGGTCCCCCATGGCCTATTGAGATCCTGGAAGTGGTTCATGATTAAAAGGGCTGGGTTGTAATGTCATGACTGTTAAAAAAATCCCCCACGTGTTGACAAACACAGCTTGCTTACTGCAGCTCTAGCCGATCGTGTGCTTCAGGCCTGTCTAGGTTACCGCTAGAACACGACTCTCCTCCCATCTCTGTATCTATGCCACGCTAGCAATAGATCCCCCCCACCTGCACAGTTCTGGGCAATGCAATTTTTGTCGCCGACCGCCACACACCCGGAGAGGACACAAAACACATTCAGACAAAACTGCTGTCACTCCTTTTGTCAAGCCCCTTAAGCTCACGAATGGTTTGCTAAAGTCAGTACACCTGGTGCAGAAGAATAAGTATTAACCTTGGAGGTCACAGGCTCCAGAAAACTTGACGAATCTACCTGGGAGTTGGTGCCATGTTTGCTGCCGACAAACGGAAGCTTGCCAGGAAAGCTCTGTAACTTTGACTATCAGGAACCCACAGTGGAAGGAGCGACACTGAAACTTCCTGGTCCAGTTTTTGTCTACCTCCGACCTCCCCAATACTACATAGTCGAGGGGCATTTCTTCTGGCCTCGGCCAATAATTTAAAATAAATTACTTAAAACTTGATAATAATTAAAAAATTCTTTTTTTTTTTTTTTTTAAAAAATATTTTTAATTATTTTTTTTTTAATGTGTATGGGGGTTTTTGCCTGCAATGTTTAAGTGGCAGTGTACGTGGTGTGTGCCTGTTGTGCTCCAAAGAGGCCAGGAAGAAGGTCAGAAATGGTCCCTGTAACTAGAGTTAACAGGTTGGGTTGGTTAGCGTTGCCAGTTGGGGTGCTGGGAATCCAACCCTGTGGTCCTCCTGGAAGAATAGCTATGTTTCTTTAACCAACTTGAGCCATCTCCTTCTCTACTCACACACCTGAGTTCAATGCTTTTGTTTACACGCCAACAAGTGTGTAATCCTAGAAATTAAAATTACAGACCCTATCGGAAAACTGCTACAAGCACCCAGCTCTACATCTAGAATGTCCTAAGAGGTTGCTTTTTTCAGTTGCTTTTTGCTTTTTCCAGAACCGGGCCTGCCCAATAAAAACTCACTATGTAGCTGAGAAATGACCTTGAAGGTCCTTATCCTCCCTGCCATTCTTCTCTCTCATGACTCGATTATAAGTCCTGTAACAAACACCACAAACACCACACAGCCACCTAATTAAGGTACAGCCATCTGTAACCAAAGTTTGGTCCTTTCACTGGACTCTTTGCAAGTTTTCCCTGTGCTGGGAAGAACACGATGTGTCTCCCCAAGTTTCGCCTCACTGTCCACTTTATTCACTTACTCTCCTCTAATACAGCCTCGATGAATTCCTGTTAAATTGCCCTACACATCAGTTCAGTGCTGTGCCTGAGCCAATGCTCTCCTTTTCGTATCGCCTAGGAATATTTCTACTAATCTGCAAGGTTGAAGGCCTTGCCAAGCCAGCCTCCGACACAGTAACCCAGCGCTCACCAAGGCTGCGTGGCATAATTTCTTTCGATCTACACCAGCTTCAGAACAAACCCAAGAAACTCCTTAGCATAACACTAGGCCCTATTGTGTGTACCTGCCTCCTACTCCAAGCCCCCCTCCTCCGTTGCCGCCACCAACTTAACCAGCATCGCTTTCCTATATGTCAGGTGCCAAAAGCATGTCAAAAATACCGTCCACCTTAACAAACCCGTCCCCTACTCTCCCTCTGCCTTAGAGCAATGTTCCTCTCCACTTGCCTGCCCAGGTCAATTCCTTAAACCATGCTTTGGATTTCCAAGCAAGCCCTCACCATCCTTCCTAAGGAAGCCTTCCCCTGAACCTCCCCTGGTTAAGGCCAATTCCCCCACAGCAGGAAGCTGAGTGCTCTAGTGAAGACACACTGGTTGGCGGCCAGTTGAACTTGTGGCTGCTATATAGGAGGTGTTTAAAAGTGCTGGGTTCAGACAAACTGAACACAGGAGATGCACGAATCCTGTGGAAAGGCGGTGGGAAAAACACCGTGGGGAGAGCGGGGCTTCCAACCTTTTACTATCCGATTTTCCTGAGAGGTTTCTGGTCGTCCACTTGATGCTTCTGGTCTTCTTATTCTTCCCTGTCCCCCTGTCCCTGTAATGTGTGGCTGGCTCTTCATCTGGAGAATTTAAGTCCTATTAAGACCTCATGTGAACTGACACAAAACACGCTTTTAACAAAAAGCAGGAGGATTCAGAATTCAACAGGACCTTTTGGAAGTCCTTTTCAGGGCTGGCTACCACCTCAGAAAACCAGACCAGGAGAGGGGTGGAGGGGGTGAGAAAGCAGATGCTGGGGGACAGCCATGGAAATATAGGTATAGTAGTGACAGCTGCCAGAGCCCACATCTCCTCGCCCCAGCTGGTGATGGTAGAGGGCTGAGCCACTTGCTTATTTTTTCTTTGTTCTTTTTTTGTGTCTTTTCCCCCACCCTTTGCACAAGCACCAGCACCTCCCCATCCCCAAAAGCTGCTTCTCAGGCCCGCATGTGGTGGCCAGCCTGCAATCCTAGAATCCCCAGCAACTCATAAGGTCCTAAGCCAGGGGACCTACCGGGGTGAGTTTTGAGGCCCCCTAACCTGCATGGTAAGTTGTTTCAAGAACAAGCACAGGGCCTTACATTAAGCAGATACCTGTCCCAAAAATAAAATAGCCAAGGCATGGTGCCCATACGTTTGTCACTCTGCACTACTAACTTGGGGAGGAAGGCAAGAAAATGGCAGAGAATTCTGGGCCATCTTGGAATACATTGAGCTCCCATGCCACGCCTGGGTATAGTGGTGGCACCACGTTGCCCCCTTTTTTTTAATTAAAAACCCGCACTCAGGAATAAGAGCAGGTTGCGATCTCTGTAGATTGAGGCCAGCTGGTCCTACTAGTCAGCTAGTTCCTGAAGCCAGCGTGGACTACAAGAGACACTTCCCTAAAACCAAAAAAAATTTTTGTTTTTCCTGGTGTGGTTGACATATCTCTAAAAAAAGTATTATGTTAGTGAAGTGATTGCCCTTGTGTGTGTATATAGTACCCAATGTTGGGTACACATACCGCAGAGGAGGTTTCCGCATGAAGAAGGGTGTTTTCAAATCCCCTGGAACTGTGGACCGCACAAAGATTTGTTAACCTCGCCCCAACCTTCTCCCAGTAAAGGTGCTGGAAATCCAAAATCTGGGTCCCTTCCATCTGCCAAGACAAGCAGTGCTCCTCCTTAACTGCTAAGTCATTTTTTCTAGTAGTCGTGAAACACACAACTTTTAATATCCGCACTTTTGGGAGGCAAGCAGGAGAAGATCTCTGGTGTGAGATTGAGGCCAGCCTTGGTCGCTACATAATGAGTTCCAGGCTAGGCTGGGGCTAAGGGATGATCCTCCTATCGTTCAAATAAATACAGCAAACAACAAATATCTTAAGTTATAGAAAAAAGAGCCGGTTCAATCCTTTCGAATCCGAGCACTTGGAAAGCAGAGGCACAAGGCCAGGCAAGAATTCTATCTGTGAAGCTTGAGTCAGCCTACAATAGGGAAGAAAATTTGTCTCATAAAAAAGAGAAAGACCTGTGCCGGGCATGGGTGTCGTCGCACGTCGTTAATTGGTATTTCCCAGCACTCGTCGTGGAAAGGCAGAGGCAGTGGGAACTTCTGTGAGTTCAAGGCCAGCCCATGGGTCCTACAATAGTTGAGTTTTCCAGGCCCCCTAACCGTGGTCCTTTACAGGAGACCCCCCCCCAAAAAATAGGGCAGAAAAAAAGGCTGTCTATCGCAGTGTAGCCGGAAAGCTCACTCCCTTCCCTACATCCAGGAGGAGCGAGATGCCCCTAAGGGCACAAGGAAGGCCAGAGCAGAAAATACATAGGCTTGTTTTTTTTTTTCTTTGGGGGGGGGGGTGGTCTTTCCAAGACAGCCGTCCTCCCCCTTAGCGCAAGCCCTTGTCCTTTGAGGAACTGTGTTTCTGTAGACCAGGCCCTTGGCCTTGAACGCACAAATATGCGCCTGCCTCTGCCTCCAAAAAAAAAAAAAAAAAAAAAAGTGCTGGATAAGGCCATGCCCCCCGCTTAAAACCACACCCTGGCCCTGGACCAGGGCCTTAGCTTTAAGATGCTGGGAGCTTCACCCACAAAACTCCTGCCCGTCCTGAGGGGCTGGAGAGATGGCCTAGCGGTTAAGAGCCGCCCCAGCCTCTTAACAGAGGACCGGGTTCCCGATCCCTAGCGACACACATGGCGGCGGAGAAAACCCGTCTGGAAAAACTCCAATTCGCAGGAGAACTCCAGTTTCCAGGGGAATCCGAGACCTTCTTCTGAACCTCCGCGGCGTTGCACAAAACGGGTGCACAGAACTTGGCATGAAGACAGTTACATTCATACACAATACAGAAATAAAATAAAAATTAATAAAAAAAAAAGGTTGTTTAAAAAAAAAAAAAAACTGACCCTCTGAATTCCCCTTGTGGCTCGGCTTGGGCCAGAGACAGGTAAGTGTTGCCGTGGCTGACAAGGAGCTCGGGGTCAGCCCAGTTGATCTGTGAGAACCTGGGAAAACCAGGGTGCTTTGTTTTTCCTCTGAGTCAACAGCCCCAGCACAGGTATACAGCTCCTACTAGTGAGAGAACCATCCAGGCCTATAGGCTGACAATGTCCAGTGGTAACAAAGAAGCAGGCTCAGGAAGTGGCCGCAAAGGACAGGACGGCGGTTTTATATGTGGCAAAATATTTCTCCTAGGGGAGTACAGACAAGTAGACAGACAGATGGGCACAGAGCAGGACACCAGACAGAGGGGAAAGGTTTTTGGGCAGGGTGTCCGTTCTAACAATAACTGGAAAAGCCTTGCACGCCCGCCCCAAGGTGAGGGAAGTGGGAACAACATGGCACAGGAGGTGGTGGAGACAGGCAATGAGGGCCCATCCATGAGGTGGCCATCCGGGCCCAGGGCCCAGTCCTCCGTTGGCACAATATTTGGCTCTCGGGGCCCAGCTGTGATCTTGGGGAAGGGCAGAGCTTGCGGGCCTAGGGGGGCTGAGGGTCCCTTGAAAGGTTACCCCAGGGGAGGGGGCTACCAAGGCCTCTCCTAGGGAAAGTGGACACCGGTGAAGGACAGGATCACAGGAGGCAGAAGCAGAAGCAGCAACAGCCAAGACCCCTAGGGGAGACCCAAGGTCCTCAGGCAGCCCTGGACAGCAGCCACCTCCAGGGCACCAACCCACAGGGCCTTGCCCCTGGGGCCTCAGGATGAAGGTGAAGAATCAGTTATTTTTTTTGGTTTAGAGTATGACGGTAAGTGACAAGTGATTCACGGTCCCCTCCACACCCAGGTGGAACAGAGATGGGGGGCTCAGATGCAGAGGGCCCCTCTTCTGATGGCAGCAGGCAGGGGGTGCTGTAGACAAAGCTCATTCCTGGGGGAGGCGAGAGCTGAGGTGCGGGGGTGGGGTTGGGAGCAGACGTTTTTGAGTTGTTGCCCACTCAAGGTTTCAGGGCCCCGCCATTACCCATGCCACAAGTGGGCGGAAGGGTGCACATCTGCATGCCCTGTCAGTTTCCACTCAGCCTGCTCCCTCCAGGACACAAGCCCCACAAAGAGCCCAAACTTTGTGGGTTTTTTTCCACCCACCAGAGAAGTGCGCTAGGAAGCTGGGTTTTTGAGGGTGGGGTAAGGGCATGTTGAGGGCAAACCCTGGCCTTGGGGATGAGGAGAGTCAAGTGACTTTTTCTTTCCAAGAAAAGCACCCAAACTTTCCCAAATACCCCAGGTTAGGAAAGAAACCCCACCCCCACCCNCCTCTGCAGCATTGCACGACATGGGTGCACAGACCTACATGCAGACAGTACACCCATACACATAAATAAATAAAATAAAATAAAAAATTTAAAAATAACAACCATAATTGTGATCAAAGAAGTCAACAAAGTTAAAGACCACACAGACAGAAAGACATCTGAATCAAAAAATAGCCTACATCAAAAGGACCTAGCAGCATCTACCAAATATTCCAGCCAACAACCAAAAAGTTTTCCACAGCCCAATGGAAGGTTACCTAAAGCTGACCACATACTGAGTCACAAAAACCTTGACAAGTACAAAAAACTGAAATAAGTCTATGCATTGTATCAGACCGCAATTCAATAAAGTTTAAAATTAACAGAAAAACAAACTCTAGAAAATGCAGAAACTCACACTACTGCATGATGCATTGGTTAAAGAAGAAATTAAGAAATAAAGCTATTCGGGGCTGGAGAGATGGCCTAGCAGTTAAGAGCGCCGACCGCTCTTGCAGAGTACCCGGGTTCGATCCCCAGCACCCACATGGTGGCTGAGAACCATCTGTAACTCCAATTCCAGGAGAACTCCAGTTCCAGGTGAATCCGAGACCCTCTTCTGACCTCCAGGGCATTGCACAACACGGGTGCACAAACCTACATGCAGACAGTACATTCATACACATACAAAATAAATAAATAAATAAATAAATAAATAAATAAATAAATAAATAAGAACTCATCAGAGACAGAAGTAGCTGGGAAGCAGTGAAGGAAAGGTACCAGGTAGGAAGGGTCCCCCATGCCTTTGAGTCCTGGAAGTGGTCATGATAAAAGGGCTGGTTAATGTCATGACTGTTAAAATCCCCACGTGTTGACAAACACCAGCTTGCTTACTGAGCAGCCGGAGTGTGCTGAGGCCTGTGGTTACCTAGAAACAAGACTCTCTCCCATCTCTAGTATCTATGCCAGCTAGAAATCCCCCCACCTGCAAGTTCTGGGAAAATGCAATTTTAGGCAGAAGCCACACAGGAGGAGACAAAAACACATTCAGACAACTGCTTCCTCCTTTTCAGCCCCTTAGCTCCAATGGTTGCTAAAGTCAGTACATCCTGGTGCAGAAGAATTAGTATTGAACTTGGAGGTCACAGGCTCCAGAAAACTTGACATCTATGGGAGTTGGTGAAATGTGCTGCAGACAAAGGAGCTTGCCAGGAAGCCTGAGTTTGATTCCAGAACCCACAGTGGAAGGAGCGCACTGACTCCTGTCAGTTGTCCTCCGACCTCCATATACATGTCCCCGGCTGCCAATCAATAAATGTTAAATTTTAAAATTAAAAACTTGATATTATTAAAACTCAATTCACATTTAAAAAATATTTTATTATTTTTATTTTATGTGTATGGGTGTTTTGCCTGCATGTTAAGTGCAGTGTACGTGTGTGTGCATTGCTCCAAAGAGGCCAGAAGAAGGTCAGATGCCCTGTAACTAGAGTTACAGGTGGTTGTTAGCTGCCATGTGGGTGCTGGGAATCCAACCTGTGTCCTCTGGAAGAATAGCTAGTGTTCTTAACCACTGAGCCATCTCTCTCACCCCTGAGTTCATGCTTTTACAGCCCTACAGTTGTGTAATCCTAGAGATTCAAATACCAGACCTCTTCGGAACTCTACAAGCACCCAGCTACATCTAGAATGTCTCAGAGTTGCTTTTGCTTTTTCTCAGCCCAGGCTGGTCTGGAAGTCACTATGTAGCTGAGAATGACCTTGAGGTCCTTATCCTCCTGCCTTCTCCTCATGAGCTCGGATTATAGGCCTGTAACACCACACCCAGCCAACACTTAAGCCCACTGAACCAAAGTTGTCCTTCATCTGGACTCTTGCAAGTTTCCTGTCTGGGAAGAACACGATGTCTCCCAATTTCCTCACTGGCCACTTTCAACTTACTCTCCTCTAAGACCTCTGAATTCTGTTAAATTCTATCATTCAGTGCTGTGCCTGAGCCAAGCTCTCCTTTCTAGCCTAGGATATTTCTACTATCTGCAGGTGAGGCCTCCAAGCCAGCCTCCACACAGTAACCCAGCCTCACCAAGGCTGCTGGCATAATTTCTGCACACCAGCTTCAGAACAAAACCCAAAACTCCTTAGCATAACACTAGGCCTACTGTGTGTGACCTGCTTCCACCAGCCCCTCTCTGGCCACCAACTTAACAGCATGTTCCTATAGTCAGGTGCCAAAAGCATGTCAAACATGTCCCCTACTTCCTCTGCCTTAGGCATGTCCTCCCACTTGCCTGCCCAGGTCAATTCCTAACCATGCTTTGGATTTCAAGCAAGCCTCACCTCCTCCTAGAAGCCTTCCCTGACCTCCCCTGGTTAAGGCAATTCCCACAGCAGGAAGCTGAGTGCTCTAGTGAAGACACTGGTGGCTGCCAGTTGACTTGTGGCTGGTATATAGGAGGTGTTTAATAAGTGCTGGTTCAGAAACTGAACACAGGAGTGCACGATCCTGTGGAAAGGCGGTGGGAAAAACACCGTGGGGAGAGCGGGGCTTCCAACTTTACTACCGATTTCCTGAGAGGTTCTGGTCGTCCACTTGAGCTCTGGTCTTCTTATTCCCTGTCCCTGTCCCTGTAATGTGCTGGCTCTTCATCTGGAGGACATTAAGGTCTATTAGACTCTGTGAACTTACACAAACACGCTTTAAGCAGGAGGATTCAGAATCACAGGACTTTGAGTCTTTCAGGGCTGGCTACCACCTCAGAAACCAGACCCAGGAGAGGGGTGGGAGGGGGTGAGAAGCAGATGCTGGGGGAAGCAGGATATAGGTGATAGTAGTGACAGCTGCCAGAGCCCACATCCTGCCAGCTGGTGATGGTAGAGGGCTGAGCCACTTGCTTATTTTTTCTTGTGTGTCTTTCCCCACCCCTTGCACAAGCACAGCACCTCCCCAGCCCCAAAGCTGCTTCTCAGGCCCCATGTGGTGGCCAGCTGCAATCCTAGAATCCCAGCACTCAGAAGGCTAAGGCAGGAGGACTACTGTGAGTTTGAGGCCCAACTGCATGGTAAGTTCCAGACCAGCCAGGGCTACATAGCAAGATCTGTCCCAAAATAAAATAGCCAGGCATGGTGCCTCATACGTGTCATCGCACTACTTGGGGAGGACGAGGCAAGAAAATGGCAGAGAATTCTGGGCCATCTTGGAATACATTGAGCTCCATGCCAGCCTGGGTAATAGTGGTGGCACGTGCCTTTAATCCCAGCACTCAGGAAGTAGAGGCAGGTGGATCTCTGTGAGATTGAGGTCAGCCTGGTCTACATAGCCAGCTCCAAGCCAGCTGGGACTACAGAGGCCCTCCCTCAAAAAAAATTTTTTTTTCCTGGGTGTGGTGACATATCTTAAAAAATATTATTATGTATGTGAGTGTATTGCCTGTGTGTGTATATAAGTACACCCATGTGGTACAATACCCAAGGAGGTCAGAAGAAGGTGTTCAATCCCCTGGAACTGGACCTACAAATGATTGTTACCTCCCACGTAGGTGCTGGGAATCAAATCTGGGTCTTCTGCAAGAGCAGCCAGTGCTCTTCTTAACTGCTAAGTCATTTTTCTAGTATCTGAAACACACCTTTAATCCCAGCACTTGGGAGGCAGAGGCAGGAAGATCTCTGTGAGATTGAGGCCAGCCTGGTCTACATAATGAGTTCCAGGCTAGCTGGGGCTAAAGGGAGATCCTATCTCAAATAAAACAGCAACAACAAAATCTTAATTAAAGAAAAAAGGCCGGTTCATTCTTTCATCCTAGCACTTGAGAAGCAGAGGCAGGCAGGCAGATCTCTGTGAGCTTGAAGTCAGCCTACATAGGGAGAACTTGTCTCAAAAAAAGAGAAAGCTGGCCGGGCATGGTGGCGCACGTCGTTAATCCCAGCACTCGGGAGGCAGAGGCAGGTGGAACTCTGTGAGTTCAAGGCCAGCCTGGTCTACATAGTGAGTTCCAGGCCAACTGGGGCTTACAGGGAGACCCCCCCAAAAATAGGGCAGAAAGAAAAGGCTGCTTCGCAGTGTAGCCGGAAGCTCACCCCTTCCCACTCCAGAGGCGAGATGCCTAGGGCACAAGGAAGGCCAGAGCAGAAAAACAAGGCTTGTTTTTTTTCTTGGGGGGGGGGGGTGTCTTTTCAAGACAGCGTCTCCCTGTAGCGCAAGCTGTCTTGGAACTTGTTCTGTAGACCAGGCTGGCCTTGAACTCACAAATATGCGCCTGCCTCTGCCTCCCAAGTGCTGGGATTAAAGGCATGCGCTACCACACCTGGCTGGACAAGGCTTATCTTTAAGATGCTGGGAGCTCACCCACAAAACTCTGCCCGTCTGAGGGGCTGGAGAGATGGCCTAGCGGTTAAGAGCGCCGACCGCTCTTACAGAGGACCCGGGTTCGATCCCTAGCACACACATGGCGGCTGAGAACCGTCTGAAACTCCAATTCCAGGAGAACTCCAGTTCCAGGGGAATCCGAGACCCTCTTCTGACCTCCGCGCGTTGCACGACACGGGTGCAAAAACATACATGCAGACAGTACATTCATACACATACAGAAATAAATAAAATTAATAAAAAAAAAAAAGGTTTAAAAAAAAAAAAACTGCCCGTCTGAATTTCCCTTGGCTCTGCTTGGGCAGAGACAGGTAAGGTGTGGGCCAGTGGCTGAACAAGGAGCTAGGGTCAGCAGGTGATCTGTGAGAACTGGAAAACCAGGTGCTGTTTCCTCTGAGTCAACAGCCCCAGCACAGGTATACAGCTCCTACTAGTGAGAGAACCATCCAGGCCTATAGGCTGACAATGTCCAGTGGTAACAAAGAAGCAGGCTCAGGAAGTGGCCGCAAAGGACAGGACGGCGGTTTTATATGTGGCAAAATATTTCTCCTAGGGGAGTACAGACAAGTAGACAGACAGATGGGCACAGGACACCAGACAGGGAGGGAAAGGTTGGGCAGTGGTGTCTTCTAACCAATAACTGGAAGCTGCACCCCGCCCCAAGGTGGGAGTGGGACAACATTGGCACAGGAGGTGGTGAGACAGGCATGAGGTGCCCATCCCTGAGGTGGGCAGCCGGGCAGGGCCCAGTCCTCGTTGGCACAATTGGCTCTCTGGCCCAGCTGTGATGCTGGGGAAGGGCAGAGCTGCTGGGCTCTAGGGGTGCTGAGGCTTGAAGGTACCCCAGGGGAGGGGGCTACCAAGGCCTCTCCTAGGGAAAGTGGACACCGGTGAAGGACAGGATCACAGGAGGCAGAAGCAGAAGCAGCAACAGCCAAGACCCCTAGGGGAGACCCAAGGTCCTCAGGCAGCCCTGGACAGCAGCCACCTCCAGGGCACCAACCCACAGGGCCTTGCCCCTGGGGCCTCAGGATGAAGGTGAAGAAGCAGTTTTTTGGTTTAGAATGAGGTGGACCAGAGTGTTCACGGTCTCCACACCCAGGTGGAACAGAGATGGGGGGCTCAGATGCAGAGGGCCCCTCTTCTGATGGCAGCAGGCAGGGGGTGCTGTAGACAAAGCTCATTCCTGGGGGAGGCGAGAGCTGAGGTGCGGGGGTGGGGTTGGGAGCAGCGTTTTGAGTTGCCCACTCAAGGTTCAGGCCCCGGCATTACCATGACCACAGTGGGCGGAGGGTGCACATCTGATGCCTGTCAGTTCCACTCAGCCCTGCTCTCCAGGACAAGCTCCACAAGAGCTTCCAAACTGTGGTTTTCACCCACCAGAGAATGCTGCTAGGAAGCTGGGTTTGAGGGGTGGGGGTAGGCATGTTGAGGGACCCTGGGCCTGGGGATGAGGAAGAGTCAGTGACTTTTCTTTCCAAGAAAAGCACCCAAACTTTCCCAAATACCCCAGGTTAGGAAAGAAACCCCACCCCCACCCCAATGAGGACCTTCATTTACAGCCCCAAGTAGAAAGAGTTAAGGAGGTGCACCTTTTCTCTGGGAGGGAGAGAGCCCCTTAAGATGGGGCAAGGGGGCGCTTCAGAAAGTAAGCATTCCCCATCCACCCTCAGCAGGTAGGGGGAACCTACAGGGATTAAGGGGCTCTCAGGAGCTGGGATAACCACCAAAAAAAAAAAAAAAAAGAAAGAAAAAACAAAAAACCCCACCAATCTTTTGAGCAAAGGCATCTGAAAAGGAGGGAGACGGCGCCCCCTGGAGGCAAACGCGTCTCCGGTGAGGCCCTCTGCCCTCCTGTCCCTGGGCTCGGAGCCCTTCCTCTCCCTGTGCCGTGCCTCTCAGCGGATGTAGACGCCTTGCCCCCAGCCCTCCAGCTCGTTCTTGTTGCGCCCCAGAACTGGCCCTCCACCCTCGGCGCAGTAGCGGGCCTTATTGCGGCCCGGGTTCCGGTTGTCGGTCAGCTCCTCCTCATAGTCTTCCTCGTCCTCCCAGGAGCCCTGGCGAGCTGGTGGAGTGCCTCCCCCTGCAGGGTCTCCAGGCCCTGGCCCCTCGGAGGGGTCAGTTTCCATGTCCACACACGAGTCTCCCGGCTCCGTGTAGGCAGAGTTTCGGCTGCCGGGGGTGTCAGCATCAAACGTGTCTTGGCGGGACAGTGCCCGTAGGGTGCCTGCCCGGCCAGGTGGGTGATTGCTGGGGTAAAGGCCCGGGGGCTGGCCCAGCTCCCCGGGGTACTCGTGCACGCTGGCGTGCTCCCCGGTGGCCCGGTCCAGCGGTTGGTCCCCGGAAGCAAGGTAGGGTCCCTGGTTAGCAGACACGGCACGCACCATGCAGATCAGGCAGGGGTGAGAAAAACACAACAAAGCAAAGCAGGTTAGTGACAGCGCCGAGACACCAGCCCGGCTGCAGGAGGACGCTGGCTCTAGGGGAAGGGCACCCAGCACCAGGGCAACTGGCTCTAGGGCTCAACCCAGAGACAGGACTCAAGGAGTGCGCAACTCTATCCAAGCATGAACTCTTCTGGTAACCAGGTAGGGAGCCCCTGAATAAATTAGTCACCGCTTCCTCAATGCATGTTATTAATGCTGTCCTGGGTTAATCATCATTAACAGCTCATTAGTATTGGCACTCATTAGTGGTTGATTGGGTTAGTCAGTGCCTCCAGTTTCCCACATACATGATGAGGTTTCAGCTCAAACTCACTGACCCCAGTTTCCTCAGCCCACACCAGACCTCAGTCATAGGCTTCCAGAACCCCATGCCTCTCCGCCCATTTTTTTTTTTTTTTGTCTTTTTTGAGACAGGGTCTCCCTGTAGCCCCAACTGTCCTGGAACTCACTCTGTAGACCAGGCTGGCCTTAAACTCACAAAGATCCACCTGCCTCTGCCTCCCGAGTGCTAGGATTAAAGGAGTGCGCCACCACGCCCGGCTCAATTCTCAGCCCATTCTTTACACAAGTGAGTCTCCAAGGTTGCTGAGATTCCTCCCCTGTCCCATAGGAAGGCTCAAAGCAGCAATATGGGGGAGGCTGATGAGTCTCCCTCTCCGACTGGAAACCACGAGGTGGCCCAGTGTCCTCATCACCAGTGGCTGACAGCTACTGCCACCAGAGTTGCCACCTCAAACTGCATGACTGAGCAAATGATTCCCCTCTCAGTGGCACAGTTTCCTGGCTGTAGTGTGATGGGAATTAGACTACAGCTGCAGTTTCCACACAAACGATTTCCTGGAGCTGTTCTGTGGTAGAGTGAGAAGTGCTTCTCAGGTCACTGCAGAGGTGAAGGGGAGACCATGTCCCCAGGACCCTCCGAGCAGATCCAGGCTACCTCATCTACAGACTCAGCTTCCACCTACGTTTCAGCAAACAAATGGGATCTGTTCCTGAGAACGAACTTGAGACAGCAGGCTAGAATGACTTCATGGTGTTCTGGCTCTAGCCCAGACCATACACTTAATGGTGTGGGCTCAGAGATGGGCTGTGGCTCCGTGGGAGGAGAGCCTTTCCTGGACTCTGTTTCCCTGGGAGACGGTGGAAGACACAGCTCCACACATAGATGCTGCAGCTTGCACCTCTCTGGGATCGAGGGATGCTGGGGAGTAGCCAGTTGTCTGCATTCAATGGCCCCAGTTCTGTTGGGTCTAAAGTGGGTGTGGATCTGAGATTAGTGGTGCTAGCTTGTAATTCCAGCACACGGGAGGCTGAAGCAGGAGAATGCCTCCAGTCTGAGGCCGGTCTGGAACACAGGGAATTCCAGGCCAGCCGTTGTTAGAATGAGATTGTCTCAGAAAATAACCAAAAAAAAAAAAATAGTGTAGAGTCCAGTGAGCAAGCCTACCTCAGATTTTCTTCCTAGTTCCTGGACTTAAAAGAGTTCCCATCAGACTTCCAGTTCAACAGGCAACAGTCTTAAGAGAACCAGTCAGTCCCAGGGAGGCAGCACCAGCCAGGCCCAGTCCCACCAAAAACCACAGACAACAGAAGCTGCCGCTCACCACATTTTTTACAAAATAGAGCTCTTCCCTTCCTTCCCCATCTTCCCTGCACTCCAGGGTGGGAGGGAAGAGGGGCGAGACCCCGGCTACATGGAGTGCTCCTGCTGCTGGGTCACCACCGCGTTGCCTCCCCGAGGTGAGGCCTCCAGCCCGCCCCAGAAGCTGAGGTTTCTCCTGAGTGACGTGAGCACTTGTACCTGGAGATTGGAGACAGGGGCAGGGCTGGCAGCCAGGGCTGCACTAGCCATGGTGCGATTCAGCAGGGGATTGGGTGGCGTGCTGCTGGGCGGGTGTGTGGCCTTCCAGTAGGCTTCCAGGTACTCAGCCAGGTGCTCGCAGGCATCTTCCAATTGGTTCTCGTCCAATATTATGTCAAACATTTCCTGTGAAGGTGGGGTTAGGGGCGGGGCTGGGATGAACGGGTGCGTGACCAAGGGATTGAAGGTGTGGCCTGGGTGCAGTGGGTGGAGCCAAGGGGGGTTGAAGGCAAAGGTTAAAAGGCCTCTCTAGATGAGGAGGAAGGGAAGGAGGACTTTCAGATCTATAAAAGGATAAAACTGCAGAACTCAGCCCAGCTCCCTCACATTCTAGGGAAGGCAACCAGTTTGGCTCCCCACCGACAAAGGTGCTTGAGCCATTCCTGCAGAACAGTCAACCCTCTTTCTCCAAGGACTAAACACCTAGCCCAGGTGTTTCTGGTCCCCCTACTTCCCATGCAGGCTGAAGGAAATCAAGAGAACCACAAGGCACCCCCATCCCCCACCCCCACTGGATCTGAACACTCACAGGGGGACACTGTGCCAGCTTCTCCGAGGCTGCTATTTGGACATTGAGGTGCTTGGATTGAGACTTCCCTCTGGATTTGATGAGCCTCTGCAGTACCTGGTTGGGGGAGAAGAGGAGGAGGAGAGGCGAGAGAGACACAGGCAATGAATCAAATCCAAAGGCAGGTTCTGGTTGGAGCTAGTGGGAAGTCAGTGTCAGAGCCATGGAATGTTCCATGACTCTCCGCCCTGGGCACCTCTGCTGGAATTATCTCACCAGCCCCATGGCCACCACACAAGGCTCAGGTTCTCTCTTGGGTCTCATTGTAGCCTCTCCTCACAGCTCCATGAAAGACACACCCTATCTGGTCCTACTGTCCAGCCTCACTCCCTCCAGGCCGTCCTTCATGGGGAGCTGCTGGTACCAGTGCAACTCTGTGCTTTTTTTTTTTTCTCCTTTATTGCTGCTGTTGTGTTCATCTGTTTGTTGGTTGGTTTCTCTGTTTGCTTTGCGGTGGGGTCTTGCTGTGTCACCCAGGCTGGCATTCAGCAGATCCCGGGCTCCAGTGATCCTCCACCTCCTGCCTAGCCTCCTGAGTAGCTGGGACCAAAGGCACATGGCATCCTACTTGGCTGTTCAGTGCTTTTTATGTAATCAACTTAATCCTCCCAGTAGTTCCATTTGATAGCTGCTAATATTATCATTATTAATATTACTGCAACCCCAAAATAAACAGAATAAAATGTAAAACCTAAATCTAGTCATTAGAGAACATCAAATTCAAACTGAGAGACAGCATACAATACAGTTGACCTATACTGTTCCCAAAAGTCAATATGAAAATCCAAGACAGGCCAAAGAACTGTTCCGTATTAAGGAAAATTATATGCAGTGCGTGATCCTGAGTGGACTCCTGGATTACAGAAAATGCTGCAATAAGGGCATCTTGGGGACAACTGAAGAGAGTCAAATACAGACTACACTTTAAGATAACATTTGTGGGGGGTGTTGAAACAGTGTCTGATGTCCAATCTGGCATCAAATTCACAGTGTAGCCAAGGCTGCCTTGAACTTCTGATCCTCCTTCCTCAAGCTCCCAAAATGTTCTCGGCCTTAGTGCTGAGCTGGGTGTGGTGGTGCATGCCTTTAATCCCAGCACTAGGGAGGCAGAGGCAAGCAAGCAGAGCCAGGCAGATCTCTGTGAGATCCAGGCCAGGCCAGCCTGGTCTAAAGAGTGAGTCCCAGGCCAATTGGGGCTACAGAGAGACCCTGTCTCTAAAAAAAAAAAAAGCATGCTGAAGTAAACAGGATGAAGGCTTAAGATTTTTATTTGTGTATAAGGCATTTTTTTTTTTGTCTTTTCGAGACAGGGTCTCCCTGTAGCCCCAGCTGTCCTGGAACTCACTCTGTAGACCAGGCTGGCCTTGAACTCACAAAGATCCGCCTGCCTCTGCCTCCCAAGTGCTAGGATTAAAGGCGTGCGCCACCACGCCCGGTGTGTAAGGCATTTAATCCACAGTCTCAGACATGCTAAATTTGTACTCTATTAAAAAATAAGCCGGGTGTGGAGTACACACCTTTGATCCCAGCACTTGGGAGGCAGAGGCAGGCAGATCTCTGTGAGTTCAAGGGCCACCCTGGTTTACATAGCAAGCTCCAGGCCAGCTGGAACTAAAGGGAGAAGCTGTCTCAAAAAAAAGCCAGGGAGCTGGAGAGATGATTCAGTAGTTATAACTGGCTGCTCTTGCAGAGGAACTGTGTTCAATTCTCAGCACCCACAAGGCAGTTAACACTCATCTTTAAGTCATTTCTAAGGATCCAACTCCTTCTTCTGACCTCTGTGGGCACCAGGCTTACATACATGGGAGCAATCATTCATACACATAAAATAAAAATAAATAAATCTCTTAAAAAATTAGAGCTAGTCACCAGGCGTGGTGGCATATGCCTTTAATCCTAGCACTTGGGAGGCAGAGGCAGGTAGATCTTTGTGAGTTCAAGGCCAGCCTGGTCTACAGAGCAAGTTCCAGGACAGCTGGGCTACAGGGAGACCCTGTCTCAAAAGACCAAAAAAAAAAAAAAAAAAAAATTAAGCTAGCACAATGGCATAGCCCAATCAGCCCAGTACTCAAGAGACAGATGCAGGAGGATTTGGGGTTTGAGGTCAACCAGAGCTACACAGCAAGTTCCAAGCCAGCCTGTGAACTATACTACAAAAAGAAAAAATGAAATTAAAAGCCAATTAATTAAAATTGGACCAGAAGTATAGCATAGTGGGATAGTATTTGTTTTACATTTGCAGACTCTGGGTTTGATCCCCAGCATTCAATAATTAAATAAAACCCAATGGGAGGAGGTACAGCTCAGTGGTGAATGCATGCCTAGCACCTGTGAGGCGGTGAGCCCAATCTCGGCATCCTACCAAAATTAAATTAAAACATTATTATCCAAACATGGCGTACATACCCACAATCCCAGCACCTGAGAGGTAGAGTCAACCAGGCTGGGAAGATAGATGAGTTGGTACAGTTCTTGCCTTTCAAGCCTGAGGACCTGAGTTCTATCCTCAATGTTTAAGTAGTGTGAGCTTATAATTCTAGTGCTGAGGAGCAGAAGCAAATGGATCCCTGAGGCCAGCCAACCTAGCCCACCTAGACAACCTAGCCCACCTAGACGACTTAGCCCACCTAGACAACCTAGCCCACCTAGACGACCTAGCCCACTTAGACAACCTAGCCCACCTAGACGACCTAGCCCACTTAGACAACCTAGCCCACCTAGACGACCCTAGCACCTACCACTGAGATAGCCACCAACACCTAGCCCACCTAGACAACCTAGCCCACCTAGACAACCTAGCCCACCTAGACGACTTAGCCCACCTAGACGACTTAGCCCACCTAGACAACCTAGCCCACCTAGACAACCTAGCCCACCTAGACAACCTAGCCCACCTAGACGACTTAGCCCACCTAGACAACCTAGCCCACCTAGACAACCTAGCCCACCTAGACAACCTAGCCCACCTAGCTTACCTGTCCATTTCTAGGCCAATGAGAGACCCTGTCTCAAAAACAGGTTAATGGTAATACCTTAATAATGATACCAGAGGTTGTCCTCTGGCCTCTACATATACCCACACATATGTAATCACCTGCAGAAATGCATACAGACAAAAACAAACTAGGTCAAAATCATCCATAATGAGTTTGAGGTCAGCCTTGGATGCAAGAAACCCTATCTCAAACAAACAAACAAACAAACAGAATATAAGCTGAACCAGGAGGATAACCATCGGTTACATACTAAATTTCTGAGCCCTGACTCAAAAAACAAAAATGAGCCAGGTGTGGTGGTCCGTGCCTTTAATCCCAGCACTAGGGAGGCAGAGGCAGAGGCAGAGGCAGGTGGATCTCTATGAGTTCTAGGCCACCCTGGTCTACATAGTCAGTTCCAGAACAGCTGGGGATACGGGGAGACGCTGTTTCAAAACACAAAACAAAAAAAAAGCCCAAAGCTGGGTGTGGTGGCCTTTAATCACAGCAGTCAGGAGATGGAGTCTAGGAGAATCAGAAGTTCAAGGTCATCCAGAGCTGCATAGTAAATTTGAGACTAGATGAGGCCAGGCTGGGCTACATGAGACCCTGCCTCCAAAACAGAAACAAACAAGTAAACAAACAAAAAGAATATAGTATTTTCATGGACACCGGACATTCTGCATAATTAATACATTTATTAAGTTTTAACAAGAATCACCAAAGCATGCCTAGGTGATGAGGAAACTAGGGAGCAGGATGTCAGATGACTTGCCAAAGGAACACGGTGATGCTAAATGACAGCCCTGGGTAGGAAACCCAGGCGCTTAGAGCCCACGCCCATAACCTCAGTGAAGGAAATAAAAGCGTCAGTTGCTTTCTAGCCACAAAATGTTTTTGCATCCATTACCTCACTTGGTCTCTTCACCCTCCCCACCCTCAGCTCTTAAATCCCATCATTCCCATTATCAAATTAGAAACTCAGAAAGGTGAAGAAAATGTACAGAGTTCTTAGCTCCCAGAATTCTACCATGGAAAGACAGTTACTACTGCTGGCTGCCATTGTGAATCAGACCATGCACTGGGCCCTTACATCACCGACCTCTAATTCTTCAAAGATAACTTGAGAGACCCAGGTGTGGTAAATCATATCTATAAATCCCAGCCCTGGAAAAGCTCAGGCTAGAGGATCATAAGTTGAAGACCAGCCTGGGCCTTTGAGAGCCCATTTCAAAGTAAACAAATAAATAAGTAAATAAATTAATTAAAAAAAATTTTTTTTTGGTCTTTTCAAGACAGGGTCTCCCTGTAGTCCCAGATGTCCTGGAAATCACTCTGTAGACCAGGCTGGCCTTGAACTCACAAAGATCGCCTGCCTCTGCTTCCCGAGTGCTAGGATTAAAGGCATGCGCCACCATGCCTGGCATAAATAAAATTTTAAAATAAAACAAAACCGTCATCTAAATTTTTCCTCCATGTTTCTCAAATCCCCACTCACATCTAGAAGGGAAAGCTCCTGGACTGGGGTGTAATAGCACATGCCAGAAGCCCAGCCCTTGGAAGGAGAAGGCAGAAGTGCAAGTAGCCCAAGCCACACAGAAAGACCTCGTATTTAAAAGAAAAGGAGGGGGCTGGAGAGATGGCCTAGCGGTTAAGAGCGCCGACCGCTCTTGCAGAGGACCCGGGTTCGATCCCCAGCACCCACATGGCATCTGAGAACCGTCTGAAACTCCAATTCCAGGAGAACTCCAGTTCGAGGGGAATCCGAGACCCTCTTCTGACCTCCGCGGTATTGCACGACACGGGTGCACAGACTTGCATGCAGACAGTACATTCCTACACATAAATAAATAAATAAATAAATAAATAAATAAATAAATAAATAATAAAAAAATCTGTAAAAAAAAAAAAAAAAGAAAGAAAAGGAGGAGGCTGGAGAGATGGCTCAGCAGTTAAGAGCACCGACTGCTCTTGCAGAGGACCCGGGTTTGATTCCCAGCACCCACATGGCAGCTAAGAACTGTCTTTAACTCCAGTTCCTGGGGAATCTGATACCCTCTTCTGACCTCTGCTGAATCCCAAGACACAGGTGCACCAACCTACATGCAGACAATACACTCATACACATAAAAAATAATAAAGAAAAAGAAAAGGAGAGGCTGGGCGTGGTGGTGCACACCTTTAATCCTAGCACTTGGGAGGCAGAGGCAGGTGGATGTTCAAGGCCAGCCTGGTTTATATAGTGAATCCCAAGCCAGCTGGGCTACAGGGAAACCCTATTTCAAAAATACCAATACATATATATATATGAAAATTGAAATAAAAAATATTAAATTATAAATAAATATAAAAATAAAAATGAAACATTTTGCAAAAAGTAAAAAGAAGAAATTTTGAGCTAGGCGTGGTAGCGCACACCTTTAATCCTAGCACTAGCACTTGGGAGGCAGAGGCAGGTGGATCTTTGTGAGTTCAAGACCAGCCTGGAGTTCCAGGACAGCTAGGGCTACAGGGAGACCCTATCTCAAAAAGACCAAAAAAAAAAAAAAAAGAAAATTTATGGAAGCAGCAAAACTTACTACCAATATCCTTTGTATCCAAGTCCACATGGGACAATACATCAAAAGGAGGCTGACATCAGAGGACAGGAAGACCTTCCAACTGCCAAGTAGCTGGATGACACTGGGACAAACTATAATAATAGTGAATACAAAAGGAAGTACATTGTACCAGCCCCTTTCCTGAGTGCTATACATCCAGGTTAGGGTGTGTCTTTCCAATATCCATGTTATAGAGCTTTGAAGAGAAGGAAACTAAGGCTGGGGAGATTAGGTCACCCCAAGGGAAACAGTGGCTGGGAACACAGGGAGCCCAGCTCCAGAACACTCCTTGTAGTCCGTGTCTCCTGTCACGCCCAGTCTCCAGCACCCACCTTAGGAGAGGTGATCTTGATGTAAACAATGATGGGAGCCAGCGAGGTCTTGGAGAGCTGGGCCGGGTGGTTGATGGTGTCAGCATCCAGGGCAACAAGCTGCAGGGTCCGGGCCAGCTCGAAGATTCGCTCAATCTCGCTCTGCACCTCAGCTGGGGAGCAGGGAGTCAGGAAAGAAGACTGAGTCAGAGGGGATCGGAACACACACACCACCCCCTCACCCTGCTGCCAAAGCAGTGGAAGAAGGAATGCTTCTGGAGACCACCCATCACCTCACATCCCACCCACTCTGACAGGCCAGGATTCGGCAAGTTACATGGGCAACTCACCCAGGCTGGAGCGTGTGTTGGAGCGCTCGATGATGATGTGTTTGCTGGGGTTGTTGAGGACTGAACGTTTGGCCAGGGAAATGTCTGCTGTCACCCGAGTGATGGAAATCCTGAGGGACCAGGTAGGAAGGGAGTCAGGGGTCAGGGTGGGCTAGAACGCACTGCCTACTCCTAGGCTGCCTACTGCATCTCTGTCCAGGAGTCCCAGAATGGTCTCTCCAAACATCTTGTTCATGCCCAGGTGGGAGGGGGAGCCACAGGCAGGTGGGGAGCCAGTTTGCAAGGGTCTTACCTGCCATCAAACCGATGCTTCAGGAAGTCAAATAAAGCTTTCTGCATCATGTCGGTTACCTGCCATTGGGGGATGTGTGGGGAAGAGAGAAGTCAGGCTCCAAAAACCCCTGGGAACTTGGCCTGCTGGGCATCTGTGCCCTCCCATTCCACCTTTTAAATATCTTGAGATGCTGGAGATGCTAGAGAGGTGGGGGTCTTCCTCAGGATCTGGGGCCTGCACTGTAGTCCGAGTCTCACCCTAGAGAGGTGGGGGTCTTCCTCAGGATCTGGGGCCTGCACTGTAGTCCGAGTCCCACTAGCCCCCATGTGAAATCTCCAGGAAGGCTCATTAGAGGTTTCCTTGGGGGACTGGGCCTTCCTGAGTGGGCTTCCCATGGGTTAGGCCTTTCTGGAAGTTTTCTCTGAAGGTCTGTGGGCTTTGGGGACATGAGCCCGTCTGAGGATCTTTCTCTGCACACTCTCTGGAGGTCCGGGCCCATCTAGGTATACTCCCCTCTAGGGCTCCTACCTCATAGCCCTTGAGCGACGGTCCCACCAGGATGATGGGCCTCATGGAAGGCACCACGTCATAGGGGGGCACATGCTCTGTCTGGGGGAGGGAAGCAGGGAAGGGAAACCCCAGAGTGGAGGTGGCATTAGCCCCTCTCCCCCGGCCTCCAGCCTCCCCATGCAACCTTTCCTCCCCTTGATCCCAGAGCCCAAATGTAGGTACATGGGTGGGGTGGGGAGGAATGGCTGGGAAGGACCAGGAAGGGTAGGGAGAAGGGGAAGATACAGGAATGGGTGTTAGAAGGTCCCCTAGCTCATCCCGGGGGGGGGGGGGGGGGGACACGACACAGAAAGCTGTGATACTCACCGATTTCTGCTTCTGTTTAGCTGGATCCAGAGATTGCCAGGAAGGGAGGGGGAGGGAAGGAGAGAAGGGAGGGCACCAGGCAGGGATGGAGGGCCAGGAAGGAGCCAGGACAGCAAAGGAGGAAAGAGAGCGGGCAGACGAGGAAAAATAACAGGCATGCGTGTTAGTGACAGACAGAGCCGGGGAGGGGGGGGCAGTAGGACCCCGTACCAAGGGGAAACCAAAGGTGGCCCTGGGGACAGGAGGCAGGACTGACAATCATCCAGCAGACTTGGGAATAGTGGACAAGCCTAGTGCCCTTCTGGATCTAGCTCTGGTATAGCAGACCCCCTCATGCATCCAGTCATGGAGTCAGAAAGGAGCAAATGAACACCATTCCACCCTTCATAAGTCAGAGTGGTCACATACGAATATTCTGTCCCACTGAACACGAGGACAAAGATAGCTGTCATTACCACCAGACCCTGCTTCCTTGGGGTGGGGCAGGCTTCCAAGGTCAAGAGCTACTCCTTCCTGAGGAGTTGGGGACTGGGGCATTTATAGAGGAAAACAAGCCTGCCCTACCCCTGCATCCAGCTGGGCCGGAAGCTCTGAAATATAGGTCAGACCACATCTGGACCACTCTAGCCCCTGTCCCTGCTGAGAACTGGGTCCTAACCATCCCCCTTGTAGGAAAGCAGACAGAATTACCTTCTTAAAGAAGGGGATGCGCTTGCCATGGGGCGGCGGCGTGGTCACGCCGCTCACACTAGTCTTGGCAGAGCCGCTCTGTTCCCCTAGCTCTGCCTCCTCATCCTCTAATTCTAGGGGGTCTAGCTCAAAGGCTAAGTTAGTCATTTCATTACCTGGACCAGTCAGGAAGGATGTGAGGGAGAGGAGTGAGATGCGTGAGCATGGAGACACAGTGCAGAACACGGGGATGGGATGGGAAAAAAGAAAGAAGAGGTGAATGGAACAGGACTAGGAGAAATGAATGGGGGGGTGGGGCAGGGGGGGTAGGCAGAGAGATGGAGCTAACCCCAGAGAGGGGAGAGGAGAGACACAACAGGCTCAGCTTATAGGATGTCCTGTGCTTCATGGAGGGAGTACCACTGCAGGTGTCTGGGGGACTCAGAATTATAGTCCCTCCTACTGCAGGGAGGAGGGGCTGGACAGTGGAGACCATCCCACCAGGAAAACCCTCCCTCCCTGGGGTTGTAGGCAGCTCTTACCACTGGCAGGGGGTGTGGGGCGGCGGGTACCAGTCACCACGTCTCCCAGACTGGAGGTGGAGTTGTCACCTGACTTGCTGTGTGGGCAGGGGAGCAAAAGCAAAAAGAACTGGTGAGCATGGAAGTGGACATGGCTGAGGGACTCTCGTCCTGACACATGCTGCACCCAGCAGTTCTCCATCCCCACCCCCGCCCCGGTGAGGCCATAAGTAGCTCCATGCCCTGGGGGGTCAGGGGTCAGTCCTGAGGACTCCTGGTTGGTGGTTCCTGGATGGCAATGCCCCACCCCGGCCAGACACCTGGAGCTGAGTCGGTTCTGGCGCAGCGTCTGTTCCTGCAGCAGGCGCAGACTGTCCAGTTTGACAGGGCTGGGGATGAAGCCAACCTCACAACCCTCTTTCACCAGTCGCCCAATCCACCAGTCATTATTGTATTTCTGTGAACAACAGCAGGGAAGGAGGGAGATTGGAGGTGGGAACAACTGCCACCGTGCAGGGGGTGCCTCCAGGCTGTCAACCTGCCGGTAGATAGCTCCTTCAAAGACCCCCACCCCTGGCTTCAGCCTCTAAGGAGACCCTCCCTATTCCCAAGGCAACCCCAGGACCAGACGCCTCTAACCACGGACCGCCTCTAACCACGGACCACCGCTGCCTAGAGAGGGAAAGCTTCCTGGCTCCCTGGGCCCCATGCTGCTCAAGAGCAGTCATAGGGACAAATGTAGACACAAGCTTCAAACACATCAACACTCTTTTCATATGACTCACAACATCTCCCAACACTTCTGTGACCTAGCCATTCCCACCTATTTACCAATGAAAACTTAAAGGCTCAGAGAGGTGAAGAGATTTACTTAAGCTTGCACAGGAGACTTAGCCCAACTCTGCTTGGCTCAGAAGGCCTTTTTCCTACTAGACTTCCAAACACTCCTTTCTTGGCACCCCTACCCACATACATACCCCCATCCCCACCCCCACCTCGCTTCAAGTGCCAACCACTCAGCCTACCTCCTTGATGTGCAGGAAGTCCTTGGGTTCGAAGGTGATGGCCACTCCCTGCACAGGTACTTCATCCCCCGGAGACGGATTGTAGCCAACATTTGTCCGCACAGCAAAAGCCACAGGCTTCGTCTAGAGGAGCCATAGCAGGAGGGTGAAACCGGGGCTGAACCCCCTGCCTGACTTGGGCGGTGACTGTGTGGATGCTTACTTGTAAATTATTCTTTGAAATGTACACTGAGCCGGGCGTGGTAGGCCACGCCTTTTTAATCCTAGCACTTGGGAGGCTGAAGCAGAGGCAGAGGCAGGTGGATCTCTGTGAGTTCGGGGCCAGCCTGGTCTACATAGTGAGTTCCACGACAGCAGGAACTACAGGGAGACTGGAGATGCTGTCTCAAAAAAAAAAAAAAGTACACTGAGCCAGGAGTAGAGATACAAAGGCCTTTAATCCCAGCACCCAGGAAGGAATGACAATCGCCCCATGCACTGCTTCATTTATTCATCACAAAAACCTTATGAAGTTGAGAACTGTTGTTATTTTCACTTTGTCTTTTTTTTTTTTTTTTTTCTTTTCGAGACAGGGTCTCCCTGTAGCCCCAGCTGTCCTAGAACTCACTCTGTAGACCAGGCTGGTCTTGACCTCACAAAGATCCGCCTTCCTCTGCCTCCCAAGTGCTAGGATTAAAGGTGTGTGCCACCATGCCAGGCTTTCACTTTGTCTTATGTAGTTTATTTATTGCTGGCTGTGAGGGCTCATGGCTGTAACCAAGTACTCTGGAAACTGAAGCAGGAGGGTTGCTGTAAATTCAGACTAATCTGGGCTACCTAGTAAGTTCCAGGCCAGCCAGGATAAGAGAAAGACCCTACTGAAAATAAATAAAATAGCTATTTTTTTAATGTTTGTTATCTTGTTTCTACAGTACAAGGCTTTGTGCTAGGGGAGTGTTCCACCACTGAACAGGTTAATTCCCAGCCCTGTTTATTTTTATTTCTATTTGTTGCAAGAGTAGTCGGCATTCTTAACTGCTAGGCCATCTCTCCAGCCCCTTATTTAATTTTTTAATTTTTTTTTATGTGTATAGGGGCTGGTGAGATGGCTCAGCCGTTAAGAGCACCGACTGCTCTTGCAGAGGACCTGGGTTCCATTCCCAGCACCCACATGGCGGCTAAGAACCATCTTTAACTCCAGTTCCAAGGGAATATGACGCCTTCTTCTGACCTCCACGGCATTGCATGACATGGGTGCACCAACCTACATGCAGACAGTACACTCATAGACATAAGAAAATAATAGGGCTGGAGAGATAGCCTAGCAGTTAAGAGCACTGACTGCTCTTGCAGAGGACCCAGGTTCAATCCTCAGCACCCATATGGCAGCTAAGAACCATCTGTAACTCCAAATCCAGGAGAACTGCAGTTCCAGGGGAATCCAAGACCCTCTCCTGACCTCTGCGGCATTGCAGGACATGGGTGCATAAGCCTGCATGCAGACAGTACGTTCATACACATACAAAAATAAATAAAATTTAAAAAATAATAATAAGGGCTGGAGCGATGGCCTAGCAGTTAAGAGCGCCGACCACTCTTGCAGAGGACCCGGGTTCGATCCCCAGCACCCACATGGCAGCCAAGAGCCGTCTGAAACTCCAATTCCAGGAGAACTCCAGTTCCAGGGGAGTCCGACGCCCTCTTCTGACCTCCGTGGCGTTGCACGTCATGGGTGCACAGACTTGCATGCAAACAATACATTCATACACATACGGAAATAAATAAAATTAAAATAATAATAATAATAAAATAAAATAATAAAAAAATTAACAAAAAAATTTTTATGTGTATGAGTGTATTGCCTGCATTGTATGTAAGTGTACCCACATCATGCAATGCCCAGGGAGGTCAGAATAAGGTGTCCCACCCTTGGACCTGGAGTTTCAGAAGGTTGTTAGCCGCCATGCAGGTGCTGGGACCTGAACCTGAGTCCTCTGCAAGAGCAGCCATGCTCTTAACTGCTGAGCTATCTCTCCAGGCCTTATTTATTTATTTTTGAGACACACTTTTGCCCTGTAGACAGAGCTGGCCAGGAATTCACTATGTAGCCAAGGTGGCCAGAAAGCAGTAGTGACCCTCCTACTTCAGCCTCCCAAGTGCTAGAGTTTCAGGCATGAGCCACCACACCAGACTCTCATTTTTCAGTTTGAAACAAGGCTTCATAGGTATGTTACCCAAGCTTGCCTCAAATTCCTGAGCTCAAACCATCCTCCTACCTTACCCTCCCAAACAGTCAGTCCAACTACTCTTAGGCTGCCTTTTTGTTGTTGTTGTTGTTGTTGTGTTTTAGGGGGTGGTGTTTTTGAGACAGGGTTTTCCTATAGCCCCAGCTGGCCTGGAACTCACTATGTAGACCAGGCTGGGTTTGAACTCACAGAGATTCACCTGCCTCCTGAGTGCTAGGATTAAAGGCCTGTGCCACCATGCCTGGCTAGGCTGCCTTTAAAAAAGTGTGTGTGTGTGTGTGTGTGTGTGTGTGTGTGTGTGTTGTGTGTGTGAGAGAGAGAGAGAGAGAGAGGTTTGTGTGAGTGTGCCATGCCACCTGTGCACCTGTGGTCAGTAGTCTCCTTCCACCATGGGTTCCAGGAATCAAACTCTGGTCATCAGGCTTCCACACCAAGTATTTACTGGTTGAACAATCTTACCAGCCTTTCTCCCCACCTTGTTCTTTTGAAAGGGGGTCCCATGTAGCCTAGGCTAGCCATAAACTCAATGTGTAGCCAAGGATGACCTTAAACTTCTGTCCTGCTTCTCCCTCCGAGGTGCTGCAATTATAGGTGTCTACTATCACTCCTGGTTTATGTAATGCTGGAGATTGAACCCAGGGCCTCATGTATGCTAGGTAAACAGTCTACCAGCTGAGGTACACCCCAGCCCAGGCTGCCATTTTTCTTAGGGCTTTGAGTTGAACATCAAGTATGGGCTGATCACTCACACTGTTTAACCTGCCTGTGAGGTTCATGACTTTTCTGTTTGTGCTATTCAATGATTCCATATTTACCCATGTAACTGCACTTCATCATCTCATTGATGACTTTGGGGCATGGCCAAATGAGAACCTGGCATTTAGGGGCTCGCTAATTAAGAGCACTTGCTGCTCTTATAGAGGACCTGAGTTCAGTTCCCAGCACCCATATCAGCCAACTCACAATGACCTATAGCTCTAGCTCCAGGGGATTTGATACCCTCCTCTGGCCTCTATAGGCACAACACACACACATACACACACACACACACACACACACACACAGAGCATACATACATATATACATACACATACATAAATAAAAATAAATAAAAAGTAAAAATAAATCTTAAAAAGAAAAACAGCATTTGACTCTTTTTAGGATTGTTGATGCTCCCAAAAGCATCAGGTAGGATGTTCCTGTGCACATATTAAGATATTATGGAAGCCGGGCATGGTGGTGCATGCCTTTAATCCTAGCACTTGGGAGGCAGAGGCAGGCAGATCTTTGTGAGTTCAAGGCCACCTGGTCTACATAGTGAGTTCCAGGACATCTGGGGCTACAGGGAGACCTGTCTCGAAAAGACAAATAAATAAATAAATAAATAAATAAATAGTCTTTTAAAAAAGATATTATGGAAAAATGGCAAAAAGAGCGGCCATGAAGGCTAGAAGCTGGCTCAGTGCCTAAAGCACTTGTGTCCTGAGGGTCAGAGATCAGCCCTGAGACCTCCTCCTGTCTGGCAGCCTCTATAAACACCCTAGCACCCACGAAAAACCAGGAGTGACAAAGCATAGCTGTAGTCCCAGAACCAGGGTTAGGGTATGCAGAGACAGGTGGCTCAAAGGAGGGCTCAAGGGCCAGCCAGTGTAGCCCAAATGGCAAGCTCCAGGTTCAATGGAGAGCAACTGAGAAAGATACCCAACATTGACCTTTGGCTTCCACAATGCATACATCAGGGAGTATACCTCTTCAAACATTGCTCACACAAGCACACACCAAAAACATATGAATCACACACACAGAGCTGCATCATCCAAGTGTAGAGGCTCATGACTGTAATCCCGCCTTTTGGAGGTTGGGGCAGGATTGTTGTGAGTTCTGGGACATCCTGGGCTATCCAGTGAGACTCTGATTCAAAAACTAAAGAAAAGAAGGGTAGCAAGATGTCTCAGCAGGTAAAGGCACTTGCCACTAAGCTTGACAATCTGAGTCGGATCCCAGGAACCAACATAGTAGAAGGAGAAAACTGACTCCCACAAGTTGTCCTCTGACTCCCATGTGTGCCATGGCATACATCCCCAGCCAAATAAGTATAATTTGAAAATATAACCCCCTCCATAAAAGGGCTATGGATATATCTCAATGGTAGAGTACCTTCCTAGGCTCTATGTTCAATCTCCTGTGTGTGTGTGTGTGTGTGTGTGTGTGTGTATGTGATGAATGCAATGTGGAGACTGACACAGAAGGAGACAAGCCTGGGGTACATAGGAAGACCCTGTCCTTAAAAAAAACACACAAGGGGGCTGGAGAGATGGCCTAGCGGTTAAGAGCGCCGACTGCTCTTTTTTTTTTAATTAATATTTATTTATTTCTGTATGTGTATGAATGTACTGCCTGCATGCAAGTCTGTGCACCCGTGTCGTGCAACGCCGCGGAGGTCAGAAGAGGGTCTCGGACTCCCCTGGAACTGGAGTTCTCCTGGAATTGGAGTTTCAGACGGTTCTCAGCCGCCATGTGGGTGCTGGGGATCGAACCCGGGTCCTCTGTAAGAGCGGTTGGCGCTCTTAACCGCTAAGCCATCTCTCCAGCCCAAGAGCGCCAACTGCTGTTGCAGAGGACCTGGGTTCAATCCCAGCACCCACATGGAGGCTGAGAACCGTCTTTAACTCCAGTTCCAGGGGAATCCGACACCCTCTTCTGACCTCCGAGGCATTGCACGACACGGGTGCACAAACCTGCATGCAGACAGTACATTCATACACATAATAATAAAATAAATAAAATTAAAAAAAAAAAAAAAAGAAAGTAGGTTTCTGTTTTCCTTGTGGTGCTGGGCATTGAACCCAGGGCCTTGTACAGGCTAACGCAAGCATTCTACCAATGAGCTACATCCCCAGCCCAGAAGTAGGCACTTTCAGCACTTATCAAGCTATGTGGAAACAGCACCGGGTACTTTGCATGCTGTATAAAGAGGAAGCTATTACTGCCCACACTTTATAGAGGAAGGACAAGGCACTGTGAGGTCCTGGGCACACCTCTATAAGCAACTGGTCCAATACTTGACAATGGGTCTATCCAGGTTCTCTCAGGCTCGAGTTGGGGAAAAAAATCACGCCCCAAAGCCTACCTCCCCTTATGTCTCACCTTGGCTTTCTCGAGCTGAGCTAAGGCCTGGCGCTCTGCCTCTTTCCTTAAGGCTTCCCGGTCCTCCTCCAAAGACACGTCAGAGTCTGATGGGCGGCTGGTATAGGACTCTGCAGAGCCCTGAAAGTGGAGAGAGCCAGCTGAGAGCCAGTACTACTTCTCCCAGCTCCTGGGTCTGGAAGGCATGAAGGGGCCACCATCACAGAGCTCTAACGCACATACTAGTCCGGTATGATGCAACAAGGCCTAAGCAGAGGTAGGAGGAAGAAGAGGCCAGGGGCCAAGGTTTGCAGGTCTGTGGGATGAGTACGGCTCTAGGAAGGGTGACAGCAGCAAGCTGGGGGTTAAGGCAGGTCCAAGGACAGCTGCTTGGGGCCTGGGAGGGGTGGGAACATGATAGGGGCCCAGTCCAGGGGCGGAGTGCCAGGAGATGAGTCTGGCCTTCAGCTTCTCCTTCCTTGCCCTGTTCCCAGGATCATCGAGAAAACGCAGCAGAAACTCGGCACCTTCCTTTTCAGGGGCCACAGCCGCCCTCTGAGGCCTGAATGGCAGGTTCACCACAAATGTTGCTATCTTCTGCTTGAGAACCAAGGGAGCCAGATTCCATCTCCCCCATCTCTCTAGTTGCAAGTTTCTGATGGGCACCCCACTCAGAGACAACCTGGCTGTCCCCAGACTTTCTGGGTACAGCAGGCAGAACATGGGGCAGGACTTTGCCCCTATTAGAATGCCAGGGTGCCAGGGTAAAGGCAGGCTCACAAGACTGGTTATTCCAGGAAGCTGGTTTGGACCACAGTGACCAACCCAGAGTGTAAAGGACTCTGTTAGGGACACACATACATACACACATATGAGACACATGGAGCCTGTCCAGATGTAGTGGCATAGGTCATGAACATGCATTGTTATGTGTGTACTTAGAAATACAACAAGTATGTTTAGAGGATGTGTTCCATAGTACCTTAAGGCTGTGAACAACTGGTCGCCCAGGGACAGCCCAGGGCTCTGTGTCCCTGAAGGTGAGAGGCAAGGATGGCAGAGGACAGGAGGTGTGGATTTGTTGTCACTTCCGGGATGGTGGCAGACAAGTCTGGGAAGGACTCGTTCCCCAGGGAAGGACTCATTCCCTAGGGAAGGACTCATTCCCCAGGGCAGGAATGAGTCACTTGGCTGGGATAGTCCATTGGCTTGGCATGGTGGGACAAAACCAAGACCCATCTCTCCCCAGAAGCCCCTGGTCATCAGGTGAGGCAGGTGCTACCCTTTCCTCAAGAAAATCCTGAGAATGAGAGGCTCACTGGGAAAAAGGGTAGGCTGGGGATTCGGGGCACTAATGGGAACTGGAAGAGAGACACAAAGCCAGTGGTGGGAAAATCAACTGAGCCCGCATCCCTCCCACCCAACAGGAGTGCCTCCCCTAAGTGACGGAGATAGATGCCCAGATAGACAGAAAGACGGCAGAGGCAGACAGCAGAGAGGCACTCACAGACCCAAAAAGACTTGTGTGTGTACACACACACACACACACACACACACACACAAGCACGCACCAGAAGTGGCAGGAAACAGGAAAAAAATGAGAAGGTGAAGAGAAGAGATAGGCTGGAGAGAAGGACCTCCAAAGCTAGCAGAGGGGCTCGTCTACCCACCCACCACCTGCCCCATCCCCAGCTCACCACCACCAGGGTCCGGCTGGGCACCTCCATCCCGGCGCCCTCAGTGCCCGGCCCTGCTGGCCTAGGGGTGGCCCACATAGCCCGTTCCCCCAGGGGCTCAGATTACAAACAGAGTTGCTACATGTGCAAACTGCTGGGGTATATTTAGCTCAAAGATGTGGCAAGGTCTGCCCCCCCACTCTCGCCACCTACTGGGGGCAGGAATTGGGGAGCTGAACGGAGGAAGAATGGGGAGCTGTGGGGTCTGACCCTTCAACTGGCAGAGGGAATAAAGGCTTTCTGTCACGAGGAGCAACAAGGCACAGTATCAGTCTCTCTAGACCTGGCTCTGGTCCAGTTCTGCAGCAGGAGGGATGAGGGAATGACTGAAGGAAGGACTTCTGGTCTGTTTGTGGATTTTAGGCACACTCAGATCAAGGCCTCCCTTCAATTGCCTGAGCCAGGCCTAGGGTGGCATATGCAATATCTAGAAAAGTCAGAATCATAAGGAAGGACTCACCCCAATCAGTGGTGGATCTACCTGGTACTCTCTTCTCTCCTATCCCCAATGGGGCTCATCCCCAGGGGCTCCTCTCCCTACTGTCCTCTGCCTCACACACTTTGCCCATTTTCTCTTTAACACACTCCTTTCCTTGTCTGATCCCAAACCCCTCTTGTCTTTTTTGGGTACCAGGCTTTGTTGAGATGTTCAGTAGTCATAGCAACCACATGCTTCCTCACTGCCTCTTCCCAGCCTAAGATGGCCTGGGGTTGAGAGAGGAGATGAAAGTGTGTTTCCCAGTTCAGCATGGGGGCCCAGAGATCTACTGTCAGTAACCCCTTCAGCTAGGCATGTGGACTTCAGTCCTCTAACACCAAACACCTCCTTCCCCCCATCAGACTCTCTGTACAGATTAAAGAATCATGTTTGGAAGCGGGGAACATATATCTCTGACCCACACCTGACCAGGGCTCCAGGGCCCAATGTCTCAGCTTATTCCCAGCACCTGCCTCCGCCCCACCCTGTCACAGATTCTGGGGGAGGACATGGAAGCAGACAGCCGGCAGGGGGAGTGGGTGACAGCCCGAAGCAAGCCAGGAGGCAGGCCAGGCTGTCCCTGAATGAGATGACGCAGGCAGGCAGCAGGGGCTGGTGCCAGAGGAGGGGCTGGCGGGGGCGGGGGCTGAGGCAGTGGGTGCAGCTGACAGCAAATCCAGGAGAGGTCACGGGGTGTAAGGGTGTTGGGGTGGTTCCAGGCAGGTGACAGATGACATGGGAAAGGGTGCCTGGAGAAAGTTGCGAGCGAACTCATCAAGGCTGGCCTCCACCAATCAGCTCCCTCTCCCTCCCAGCCCAGCTTCCCTGTTACCTGGCGGACAAAGCTGTTGGAGGTTGTATCGGAGGATGTACTCCCATCAGATCTTTTGAACCGCCCTTTCCTCTTGCTGTATTTTCCCTAGAGAGGGGAGCAAGAAACTACAGTGAAATCAGCAAGACCCTTCCCCAGCCCCCACCCTCCTGGGGCTGGTGCTACAGCCTGGCCTGGAGACTGTTGCTCCTGCTCGGTGCTGCCCCACCCCCAACCCCTGCTTCTCTTTCCAAAGGTGGTACGGTCCCACCCCACTGACAGTGCCCACACAACGGCCACCATGAAGAACAGGTGGGAGGGCCTAGGAGGCTCACACAGGAACTCCACCCCCCCCCAAACCAAGCCAGAGGCTGGGAAGCAGGGGGCCTGAGGAGCGGGAGGCTCATTAGGCAGCAAAGCTAATTAAGATGCTGGGCAGGCTGCAGCGGCCCTTGGGGGAAGGGAGAGGCTGCCTGCAGTGATGGGGGGCGGAGGAAGAGAGCAGGGAAGTTCCCCACCTCTGTTCTGGAGCTGAGGGGGCTGAGTGAGCTACCCCCAGAGAGATGAGGGAAGGCAACCCAGGCCCCAGCTTCCTGCTTTCTAGAGTCGGGAGGGGAAGGCACTCAGCTCTGGAAGACCCAATGCTACATTTCTGGGAGAGGAAAGAGGGAGGAGGCGCAGAGCCCTATGTGAAAAGTAAACATCCAGCCACAACCTGTAGCCTGGGGCCCTAGGGGGAGATTTTGCTTTCCGCTCTGACCTGCACCCTTGCAGGACTCAGCCCCCCTCCTCCTCCTCATCAGGGTCCATATCGCTCCCCAAGGTAAAATCCACTCGACTCCCACTCCAGCTGCTACTTAACTGCCCGCGCCCATCCCCATGGTACCAACCCAACTACATCAATCTAAAGGCCCCTTTGCCCCACCCCACACCAAGACTAGGACAACTCCTACCAGGCCCTTGTGAGCTGGATGACCTCCCCAACTGGGCTCTGGCTGGGGTAGAGGATCCTGCTTGACCCCTCAGAAGTCAAATGTTCAGGGCAAGGCTTCAGGTATCACACACACACACACACACACACACACACACACACACACAGCCCTTTCCCAGTATGGGCAGAATAACCACATCTGAGCCCCTCATCTGAATCTCTATCCCAGAATTTCTTTGACGACAGAGCCTAGAGAAGTCTCAGCCAGACCACAGACCCTGGTTCCTGAGACTCAGGAACAAGGTGAGTAGATAGCCAGTGATGGTGGCTCATGCCTGTCATCCCAGGACTTCAGACGTGGCAGGAGGATCAGGAGTTCGAGGCCAGCCAGCGTACAATACATAGAACTCTATCTCAAACACACACAAATACATATACACAAAAGGGGAATGGATAATAGGAGCCTTCCTTGACCTTCTTTACCTCTTCTCTCAAACTACACTTACAGACAAACTAGGTTTTCTTTTTTTCTTTTTTTTTTTTCCACCTTGGTCTTTTCCAGACAGGGTCTCCCTGTAGCCCCAGCTGTCCTGGAACTCGCTTTGTAGACCAGGCTGGCCTTGAACTCACAAAGATCCACCTGCCTCTGCCTCCCAAGTGCTAGGATTAAAGGCGTGTGCCACCACGCCCAGCTACAAACTAGTTTTTCTTAAGGTACCCTAAGAGGATCCTGCAGTGAGCCCCATACTCTTTCACACTACCATCCAACCCTAACTGGACGAAGGGAGTGGCCTTTAGAGGGACAAGGCACAGCTGAAGGGAAGGCCCCAGTCAGCTGGCTCCCAGGCTCCAAGGGGCCTGGAGTGGAGGAAGGAGGTATTTTTAGGTCTGACCTGACCCCCCATACACACCCATCAACCACATTATTATGGTGGTTAAACTGCTCCAGGCTGGTCTCAGCAATACAAGAGTTAATGCTATCCTTGGAGAAGGACAAGTCCCAGAGTAATCCCCTGGCATGGCCACCCCATACTCTGCTGGTCACTCTATGGGAATCTACTATGCCCAAGAATACCCGTGCCTCGGGTAACCCTGGGTCACAGGAAAAGCCTGACATTGGGAGGAAGGCAGACCCCCTTCCCCAGGTAAAGCTGCTTTCCCCCTCCAGGGCAGTGAGTTGGCATCATCCAACTTTCCAAACTTTGAAGGCTTCCCCTCCTCCCCACCCCTTGAGGGTAGGGGGAAGGGTAAGCCAACGTGGGTGCTGGGGAGAAGGAACCATCCGAGGTAGGATTGGAGCCCAGGTGACTAGCAGAGGGGCCTGGACTAGAGCTGATCCCTTCCCCACCCTCGAAAACCAGTGACTTGGCCTTCGAAGGCCTGTTGGCAACGCCCTCTGACCATCGCCTCCTACATCTCCCAGTGCTACCCCCGCCCCAACCACACCCGCTAGCGCCCCTAAACGTGATTTGCGTCGCTCCCCTTGCCGGACTCGCTCTCTAGCCTCCCTCAAACACCCTGTCTTAGGGCTTGGGACCCCTCCACCCCCGTGCATCAGCACCCCCACCCCCGCTGTCAGTCCACTGGAACCAGCACCGGAGCACCAGAGACCGGTGCGTGGGGGAGACGAGGAGGCGAGGCTGACAGGCATCCCACCCGCCCCCTCTCCGCTCCGCAGCACCGCAGCCCAACTCTGGGGCCAATGGCCTACCGATCTTTAACCCCGGAGAATGGGGGTCGCGCAGGCACCGCTGTCTTATCGGCGCCGGGCATATAACCCTTTCCTTCCCAGGGCTTTTCAAGCCGAACCCAAGGTCCGCAGAAGCGGTCTCTTTCCCTCGAGCCCTGCACCTCGCCTCACCTGTGGGCTGGGGTCGAAGACCTCCATGGGGATCTCCTGGGAGGGTGGGTAAGGGCCCCGGGACATGCCGTTCTTCTGGACCATGGAGAGGAGCCTCCCGACCCGCCGCCGGCCCGGCCCAGCCGGGCCCCCTCAGCGCAGGGGAGAGGCCGTCCGAGCGAGAGCAGCGCGGCGCCGCACAGCCAGCCCCGGGTGCAGCCGCGGAGCCGGGCCTCGGGCTGCCCGCTCGCCGCCTCGCCGCCCTCCCCACTCGCGCTCTCCTCTGCTGCCGCCGCCTCCGCCCCGGAGGCTCCGCATCTCCCCGCGCCCCTCCTTCGCTCCCTCCCCGCGCCGGGGCCCCGCCCCTCGAGCCCCTCCGCCGGCTGCGCGCACACAATGGCCGGTCGGTGGAGGGGGGCTGGCCGCGTGAGCGCGGGGAGAGGGGTGCGGGGGGGACTCGATCGCTGGCCTGGAGTGAGGGCGACGCACCAGGGACCCAGGGGAGCCGGGCCTTGAGGCTGGGGGGGGGGGCGTTTACCAGTGTGTGCCAATGCTGATGAGTGAAGCACGGGGTAGCACGGCTGGCACCGCCCCCCTTTCTGTCCCAAACCGCTCTCCCAGCGGGTCTTCCTAACCCACTCCTGCTTGGGCCACCGCAACTTCCCGGTCCCTGGGATCCTGGAACCTAGCTTTAACGCCTTTCTCCCCAGTGTGGGGCCTAGGCTGCCATGAAGCAAGCAGAGTAGATTTCCCTCTCCAACCTGGCTCCTGGGCTGCTGGCTGGGGGCAGAGGATGGATGAGTGTCCAAAGGGAGAAGCCCACACAGAAGGCTGGTGCTGTCCAGGTACCCAGGAGTGCTTCTGCCTCATCAGTTCGTTACGGTGGCCAGGGTCTTCCAGAAGGCCAGGTGTCTGGCTGGATGAAGTCCTTGTGGTTTAGAAGAGAATGGAAAGATGAGAAACTAGCCAAAATCAGATCCCATGACTCATTGACCTAGGATTGCTTTCCCTTTATCTTGGATTTGGAATAAATGTCTGAGACCTGGACCTCACCCACCAAGAGAGGAGAAGGATCCTGGCACTGTGCTGTCAATTTGGCTCAGGCTCTTTCTGGTTGTGTGACCCTAAAAAGAGTCATTCTTGTGCTTCAGTTTCCTTTCCTATAAAATGGAGTTGCTGGTATTATGGTGCCTTTGCCAAATGGAATTATTAGGAAGATGAGAGAATATTAAGAGATGTCTGGGGCTGGAGAGATGGCCTAGCAGCTAAGAGCGCCGACCACTCTTACAGGGGACCCAGGTTCGATCCCCAGCACCCACATAGCGTCTGAGAACTGTCTGAAACTCCAATTCCAGGAGAACTCCAGTTCCAGGGGAATCCGAGACCCTCTTCTGACCTCTACTGCATTGCACGACATGGGTGCACAGACCTGCATGCAGATAGTACATTGATACACATACAGAAATAAATAAAAAAAATAAAAAAAAAGAGATGTCTGAAAGCTGGGTATGGTGGTGTACACTCAGAAGGCTGAGGCAGGAGGAGCAAGAACTGGAGAACAGCCTCAATTACAGTCTCAAAGTGAAAACCAACCCCACAAAAATAAAGCAAACGAAAGATGTCTGAGGTTCTTGTGGTGCTGTAAGGAGCCGTACGGGGCCATTCATGACAGGAGGACCATTTTTTTTTTTTTTTGGTCTTTTCGAGACAGGGTCTCCCTGTAGCCCCAGCTGTCCTGGAACTAACTCTGTAGACCAGGCTGGCCTTGAACTCACAAAGATCCACCTGCCTCTGCCTCCCAAGTGCTAGGATTAAAGGCGTGCGCCACCACGCCCTGCAGGAGGACCATTTCCAACCTAATCTACTCTTTGCTCCACAGAAAGATGAGATACAAAATGAAGACTTGTAAAGGGCAAGCGTCCCTAAAATAAAGCCAGCTTTGTGTGTTCTGCTGGGAGGCTGTGAGATATGCAGACCCTCACTCTGGATTCTGGAACCGTTGTGCCCTTCTGTGAACAACTCCAGTGCAGGGCAGAGTTCCTATATGCATGGGTACAACATAGTTGGCATGACAGGAAGCATTAACTAGGCAGTTAGAAAGAACTGCAATTTCCTTGTTTGAGATAGGGTCTCCTTGTAGCCTGAGGTGGCTTGGGATTTGCTAAGTAGAGCAGGCTGGCCTCCATCTCATAGAGATCTGCCTCCCAAGCACTGAGATTGCTGGGATTAAAGGCATGAACCACCATGAGCAGCCTTAGACCTATAGTTTCCATCCATTCCCTAAACTGTAAAGATTTCATTTTTGTGATGTAACTATGTTGCTCTTTCCTTTCCCTACCTTTGTGTGTGTGTGTGTGTGTGTGTGTGTGTGTGTGTGTGTGTGTCTTTTGGAGACAAGGTCTCTCTGTAGCCCCAGCTAGCCTGGAACTAATTCTGTAGACCAGGCTGGCCTTGAACTCACAGAGATCTGCCTGCCTCTGCCTCACAAGTGCCAGAATTAAAGGTGTGCGCCACCACGCCCAGTGAGAGCCTGACTTAAGCAAACCGGTAATTAAGCCATAACCCTGATCTAGGTCTCTTTTTTTATGTTTTATTTTTATTTATGTTTATGTATGCCATGTGTGTAGATGCCAATATGGGTCCTGAGAATTGAATGTGGATCTTCTAGTTTAGAGATTAAGAGAATGTACTGCTCTTGTAGAGGACCCAGGTTTGCTTCTCAGCACCCAGGGGCAACTTAAAACATTCTATAACTTCAGTTCCAAGGTATCTAGGTGGAAACAGTCTTTGGCCAGCCCAGGCACTAGGCACACAGGTAGTGGACATTACATACAAACAAGCAAAATAATACACAAAATAAAAAATTTAAAATAGTTTTAGTTTGTTGAAGAGAGGGTCTCATTATGTAGCCCTGGTAGGTCTTTAACTCACAGAGAGCTGCTTACCTCTGCCACCCTAGTACTAGGATTAAAAGCACGTGTCGGGGCTGGAGAGATGGCCTAGTGGTTAAGAGCGCCGACTGCTCCTGCAGAGGACCCGGGTTTGATCCCCAGCACCTACATGGCAGCTGAGAACGTCTTGAACTCCAGTTGCAGGAGAATCAAACACCCTCTTCTGACCTCCGTGGCATTGCATGACACGGGTGCATAAACCTACATGCAGACAGTACATTCATACACATAAAAATAAATAAAATAATTAAAAAAAAAAGCACGTGTCACTGTGCTCAGCCTTAAAAATAATTATTCAGCCGGGCCTGGTGGCGCACGCCTTTAATCCTAGCACTTGGGAGGCAGAGGCAGGTGGATCTTTGTGAGTTCAAGGCCAGCCTGGTCTACAGAGTGAGTTCCAGGACAGCTGGGACTACAGGGAGACCCTGTCTCAAAAAGACCAAAAAAATAAAAAAATAATAATTATTCAAGCCGGGCGTGGTGGTGGCACACACCTTTAATCCTAGCACTTGGGAGGCAGGTGGATCTTTGTGAGTTCAAGGCCAGCCTGGTCTACAGAGTGAGTTCCAGGACAGCTGGGACTACAGGGAGACCCTGTCTCAAAAAGACCAAAAAAATAAAAAAATAATAATTATTCAAGCCGGGCGTGGTGGTGGCACACACCTTTAATCCTAGCACTTGGGAGGCAGGTGGATCTTTGTGAGTTCAAGGCCAGCCTGGGTCTACAGAGTGAGTTCCAGGTCAGCTGGGGCTACAGGGAGACCCTGTCTCGAAAAGACAAAAAAAAATTATTCAAAAAAGTATTATGGGGCTGGAGAGATGGCTCAGGGGTTAAGAGTAATGATTGCTCTTGCAGAGAATAGGGGTTTGTTTCCCAGCCCTCACCAAGGTGGCTAGCAACCATCTGTAACTACAGTTCCAGGGGATCTGATGCCCTCTTCTGACCTCCTCTGGCACTGTACAACATTGGTGGATTTACAAACATGTAAACAATATACTCAGGGCTGGAGAGATACCCTAGCAGTTAAGAGTGCCGACTGTTCTTGCAGAGGACCGGGGTTCGATCCCCAGCACCCACATGGTGGCTGAGAACCACTGTCTGTAACTCCAATTTAAAAGTTTAAAAAAGGCCAAAAAAAAAAAGGGCAAAATAAATAAATAAAGCTGGGCTTGGGGGCACATGCCTTTAATCTCAGTACTAGGGAGGCAGAGGTAGGAGGATCTCTGTGAGTTCAAGGCCAGCCTGGTCTACATAGTGAGTTCCAGGACAGCTGGGGCTACAGGGAGACCCTGTCTCAAAAAGACCAAGATAATAATAATAAAAATTTTAAAATTACATGCATTTATTTCGTTGTGTCTGTGTGAATGGGCTTATACCTGCCACAGCACACATGTGGAAGGGGATAACTTGTGGGAGTCCACTGTTTCCTATCATGGATGTCCTGGATATTGAACTCAGGTCATAAGCCTATGCAACAAGTACCTTTACCTGCTGAGCCATCTCTGTTGTTGAGCTAGGGTCTCATGCTGCAGCCCAGACTGACTTGCCCATCCTCCTATCTCAGCCTTACTGAATGGTAGGATTACCATACCCTCTCCAGAAATTTTTTTTTTCTTTTTGAGACAGGGTCTCCCTATAGCCCCAGCTGGCTTGGAACTCACTATGTAGACCAGGCTGGCCTTGAACTCACAGAGATCTGCCTGCCTCTGCCTCTGCCTCCCGAGTGCTAGGATTAAAGGTATGTGCTGGGGTTGGAAAGATGGCTTAGCGCTTAAGAGCACTGACTGCTCTTGCGGAGGACCGGGGTTTGATTCCCGGCACCCGTATGGTAGCTAAGAACCGTCTTTAACTCATTTCAGGGGAATCTGACTCCCTCTTCTGACCTCCTCGGCATTGCATGGCGCGGGTGTACCAACCTACTTACAGTCAGAACACTCATACACATAAAAAATTAATGGGCTGGAGAGATGGCCTATTGGTTAAGAGCGCCGACCGCTCTTACAGAGGACCCGGGTTCGATCCCCAGCACCCACATGGCGGCCGAGAACCGTCTGAAACTCCAATTCCAGGAGAACTCCAGTTCCAGGGGAATCCGACACCCTCTTCTGACTTCCACGGGTGCACAGACCTGCATGCAGACAGTACATTCATACACATACATAAATAAATAAAATTAAAAAAATTTTTTTTTTAATTTCAAGGTGTGTGCAAAAAAAAAAGGTGTGTGCCACCACCCCCGGCTCAGAATTGTTTTTTACTTTTTTTTGAGACAGGGTCTCCCTGTAGCTCCAGCTGACCTGGAACTTGCTACGTAGACTAGGCTGGTCTTGAACTCAGAGATCCAACTGCCTCTGCCTCCTAAATGCTGGGATTAAAGGCGTGTGCTACCACCCCCGACTAGATTTACAATCTCTTGAACTCCAGAACATTATCCTTGGAGTGTCGTCCAAAGTCACTGGACTTTTTTTTTTTTTTTTGGTCTTTTCGAGACAGGGTCTCCCTGTAGCTCCAGCTGTCCTGGAACTCACTGTGTAGACCAGGCTGGCCTTGAACTCACAAAGATCCGCCTGCCTCTCTCTGCCTCCCAAGTGCTAGGATTAAAGGCGTGCGCCACCACGCCCGGCGTCACTGGGCTTTTTTGGCAATCATTCATTTACTCAGCCAGTGGAGTACTCAGGTGTGTTTGCTGCTTTCCAGGCTCTGTGCCCGGTGCAGCACAAGGTGAGCCAAGATTGGTTCCACCTCTCAAGAGCTTGCTTGTTCTAATCTTCCTTTGCAAAATTAAAAAAAAAAAAAAAAAAAAAGAAATGCATGTGATTTCTCGCAAGTAAATGACAGAAGTATTACATTAGATCCAATTTACAAGGACCAGAAAATTGAGGCACCTAGAGATTAAGGACTTGCAGGGGCTCTATTAAAATCTTTTGGTGACCTCGCCTGCACATCAGTAACTTATTCTCCTATATGAGGTTGCATTTGCTTGCTATCTGTCACCATTATTCTCTCGTTTCGTCTGGTAATTTTCTCTCGGCTCTTAAAACAACTTTCCTCTGAGGCGTGATTGCCTGCAAAGAGTAAGGCCCTCTAGCCAAATCCTCCTCACTTGTCAGGGCGACTGAGCATGACTTCCGGCCACCCAGGTACCCACGTGATCAAATACGGTTTCTGCGCATGTCCTCTGGGAAGTCGGACTAAACCACTTTACCTGGCGAAACGGGTATATTTTCTGTGTTTTAAGGTTTAGAACTGACTCTATGTCTTAAGCTTCTATTATAACAAATCTTTAGAAAGGACATAATTAGTCTGAGGTGGCAGAAGAGGGAAGAGCCACGCGGACATACAGACTGACATGGAGTGTGGTTTGGGCTCTCCCCTTCGCAGATAATGGGAGGAGCCAGGCCGGAGCGAGTTCCTTCCTTTCGCTGCTGCGGCCGCAGCCATGAGGTGAGCGCGAACCGTTCTCCAGTCCTTCGAGTCCGGGCCGAGGGGACTTTGCGGGGATCGGGGCGGCGGCGTAACGGGTTGGAGAGGGCCCGGAAGTCGGCGCGGGACGGCCGCGCTCGGAGCTCGGGGAATCTGGAGCACGCTAGGCCTCGGCCTGCAGAGGGTGGGGTGCGGGAAGCCGAGGCTCGGGAGGCCGGCTTGCGGGCCCCACTCCGCCGGACGCGGCCCTGGGCCGACCACGCGGGTGGAGCGAAGGAATCTGGGACTGGACAGTGGCTGCCTGGCGCGTCTGTAGCCGAGCGGATTTCTGCTGCCATGTGACGTGGGACAAGTCTGGGGCAGGCCCAGGCCGCCGAGTGCCGAGTCCTGGCCGCCTTCCACTCGGATGGCTGTAGGAGTTCCGCTGGCCGGAGTGTATTGCTGTGATAAGGCGAAATGAGCCCAGAAAGTAAAGGACTATGTCCGCCCTCCTGGATAAACAGGCTATGCTTCAACTCTAGTCCGTTGGTGCCGGATCCCCTTAACGCTAAACACATCTGAGTACGGAAAAGGGGATAATCGGATAATCAGACTCTCACGTTGTTTCTAATGTCAGAGGAGAAAACCGAGGCCCCAAATGGTTAAAGCATAATTTGGACTTAAGCTTTCACCCAATATGTCTTTTTTTTTCCCCATCCCCAGGGGCTGTCATCTGGCCTCTTGATAACCCCATTGTGAAAGATGCATTCTCTTCCAGCAAGGCCCCCAGGTCCTCAGGATGCATTCTCCCACACACACAAAATCCTTTCCTCTAGTCCACGCAGTCAGGACACATCTGGCAGGAGTCTTTAACTGGAGCCCTGTACTCTTTGAGAGGCTGCTGAGCGTTGTATGTGATTGTATCCTTTTATCCAACCAGAAGCTCAGCTCTTACACTAGCTTTGCCAGTGTGAGTATTGTGCTGGCTGGGACACCGTGCCTACCAGGCAGCAGGAGTTTTAGCTCCTACAATCTTATGGAACCGCCAATATATCTTTAAGCACTGTCCAGAGCTTTAACAATGATAATTCATTTGGGGACATTATTAGGAAACAGGTGTCAGGGAAGGTGTGTTGTTAATACTAACTGCACGGACTTTTTCCTTTGAGACCAGGTCTCCTTTACTGGCCTGGAACTTAAAGGCATGAGCCATCCCTCCCAGCAGCGTACATTTTCTTAAACATTGGTTGTTTTACAATTTTAAGACTTTGGAGGGCAGGGTTTGCTTGGCGTGTTCACTGTTGCCCTGAACTAGCTTCCAGAGCCTCATTGCTTTCCATCTGTCCCCCAGTATGCTCCGGCTTCAGAAGAGGCTTGCCTCTAGTGTCCTCCGCTGTGGCAAAAAGAAGGTCTGGTTGGACCCCAATGAGACCAATGAAATTGCCAATGCCAATTCACGTGAGTACTTGGGATTTCTGGTCCTAAACCTTAGCTTCATCTTGTACCTGCATCAGATGAGCGATGAGTGATAGCATAGTGTGAACTTTAGTTTTAAGAAAACTCTCCGGTGTTGGTGGCGCACACCAGTAGGATATGTTGCAGAGGCAGAGGCAAGAGGATCTCGAGTTCAAGGCCAGTCTGGTTTACAGAGCAAGTTCCAGGCCAGCTGGGGCCTCAGGGAGACCCTGACTCAAAAAGACCAAACAAAAAAAAAA
>VZQC01013897.1:991513-1147560 GCA_009823505.1 Rhizomys pruinosus
AGGCAGGCGGATCTTTGTGAGTTCAAGGCCAGCCTGGTCTACAGAGTGAGTTCCAGGACAGCTGGGGCTACAGGGACAAAAAAAAAAAAAAAACCAAAAAAAAAAAACCTCAACAATGCAGGCAACCTATAAAATGGTGTTAAAATTATAGATAGCCCAGAGGGCCCTTTTTATTAACACTTGTCTGAAAATAGAACAAAGGACACAATGGCTGCTGGGTAAGAAAATCTGGAACTTTAAGACCTTTGTGGAGCCTTGTTGGCACATTGTTTTCTGGCATATTTTCTCATGGACGTTGGGGAGGCAGCTCTATGCTACCTGTATTTCATCTGTATTTTATCAGGGATGCTAAATATGCTCTGAAACATCTAAAGGTAGGAATTTTTTTTTAGAGAGAAAATAAAATCATATTGTATGGCTTTTGGCTGGTTTTGAGACTGCCGGTCCCAGGCTGAGTGGTGTGGGGTATCTCTGGTTTATTTGAGGAGGTACTGGGCCCCTGTTAACTGACTAGCTGCATTGTGCTTTCCTAGGACAGCAGATTCGGAAGCTAATCAAAGACGGGCTAATCATCCGGAAGCCTGTGACTGTCCATTCCAGGGCACGATGCCGGAAAAACACCTTGGCTCGCCGGAAGGGCAGGCATATGGGCATAGGTAAGAATGGTCTTCCCTGTTTTCTGCCACTTAGGAAATGCTGGATGCAGGGCTGAGGGACATATCAGTGGTAGAAAACCTGCCATGTGCACAGCCCAGGGCTTGATTCCCAGCACAGAAAGCAGTGAGATTCTCTAATTATGGGCCAGCCTGCTGTGAGATCCTGACTCAAAAAACCAGGGGCTCAGGACTAGAGATATAGCTCAGCATTTAAGAGCACTGACTGCTCTTACAGGGGACCTGGGTTTGATTCCTAAAACCCACATGGTGGCTAACTATGGTCCATAATTCTAGTTCCAGGAAATTGATGCCCTCTTCTGACCTCTGTAGGCATGATGCAGTAAGACCAAGGATCTAATTCACAGTCAATGGACCTAGGTTCCTTCAGTTCCCAACATTGTCAAAAGCAGTGTACGTTGAAATCTAGGCTAAAACACTAGGAATCTCTTTCCCTTCTCATCTTGTCCCATTTTACTACATGATACTTGTGTACAAATAAGATTGTTTCTAGTGTTGGAGTTGTGTTAGAAATAGGAAGCCAGGCCGGGCGTGGTGGCACACACCTTTAATCTAGCACTTGGGAGGCAGAGGCAGGTGGATCTTTGTGAGTTCAAGGCCAGCCTGGTTCACAGAGAGAGAGTTCCAGGCTAGCTGGGGCTACAGGGAGACCCTGTCTGGAAAAGACCAAAAAAAAGAAATAGGAAGCCAGGTGTGATGGTGCACAAGCCTTTAATCCCTGCAGAGCTAGGTGGATCTCTTGAGTTCGGGGCGAACTGGGGCTTCACGGAGGCCCTGTCTCAAAAAGACCCCAAAAAAGAAAGCTGTCTTGATGAGTCCCTATACTGTGCTAAGGCATTTAGTAGATGTTTGAAAAGTGGGGTGGAGAGATGGCTTAGCAGTTAAGAGAGTGGCTACTGCTCTAAAGTGTTTTGAGACTGCTATCTCGGGCCAGGGTGATTTAAGAAAATGGTGACACTGCAATCAAAGCCACCTGAGCATGCCATACTTGAGTGCTGTCATACTCACGGAATGAGGGAGGAATCATTTATTTCCATGTTTGAGCCAGGTATAGTGGGACACACCTGTAGTCCCAGCAGGTGAATCCCAGTTTCAAGGCCAGCTTTGACAGTATTTTCAGAGAAAGAAAAAAATGCTACGTTCTTTCCTTGAGTAAATGAAAGAAATTAAATGTTAAGAATCCTCTGTAAGGGGCTGGAGAGATAGCCTAGCGGTTAAGAGCGCCGACTGCTCTTGCAGAGGACCCGGGTTCGATCCCCAGCACCCACATGGCGGCTGAGAACCGTCTGTAACTCCAATTCCAGGAGAACTCCAGTTCCAGGGGAATCCGATACCCTCTTCTGACCTCCGCAGCATTGCACGACACGGGTGCACAGACCTGCATGCAGACAGTACATTCATACACATAAAAAAAAAAAAAAAAGAATCCTCTGTAAAATGGAGGATGCTGCTTAAAATGGAACATGATTAAATGAGTAAAGATGTCTTGGCTGTGTCTGGTAATTTTGACTTAAAACAGTGGACTCTAAACTTAGCTACAAGATGGGTAGCATCTGATTCTTAACTCCCCACACACCAGGTAAGAGGAAGGGTACTGCAAACGCTAGAATGCCTGAGAAAGTCACTTGGATGAGGAGGATGCGGATCCTGCGAAGGCTTCTCAGGAGATACCGTGAATCGAAGAAGATTGACCGCCATATGTAAGTCCACCCTCTCTGACGTCTAAGACCTGTTTACTGCTTTGATGGCTTAGCCTTTGCACAGATCTGTCTCCCTGGCTTTGGGTAGTGAGTCTTCCTAAGGGAGCCATCCTACTGTTTTTGTTTCCCTTATGCCATCAGGATAGCCTAAGAATTTATTTCCAGACAACTTTTGGATAATACCTGTCCAAAAAGTCTTGCTAGCTGGGTGTGGTGGCGCACGCCTTTAATCCTAGCATTTGGGAGGCAGAGGCAGGCAGATCTCTGTGAGTTCAAGGCCAACCTGGTCTACAGAGTGAGTTCCAGGACAGCTGGGGCTACAGGGAGACCCTGTCTCAAAAGTCTTGCTTAGGGGAAAGTCAAGTGTAGAATGGAAAAGAGCTCTATAAGCTAAGTGACCTTTGTAGAGGAGCGGCATATGGAGACAACCTCTGATCCGATCCCATTGCTAACCAGAATCTGTGCTCCTTGTACCCCCAGGTACCACAGCCTGTACCTGAAGGTGAAGGGGAATGTGTTCAAAAACAAGCGGATTCTCATGGAACACATCCACAAGCTGAAGGCAGACAAGGCCCGCAAGAAGCTCCTGGCGTAAGTTTCCCTGGGAATTGGCCTCCCTCCCTTGGGTCAGGGGCAGTTCCACCTTCAGTGTAACAGTATCTCTAAGAAAGGGTCTCAAACTGCTTGAATCATGAATGCATGCATCTGATGGGAACACAGTTGCGGTAGAGGCATGTGCTCCTTAGTCCTGTACAGTCCACACCAGCTGCTCATCCTCACTGGGCTGGGGAGAACAGATTGTTGACACAAGAACTATTGTACCTTAGGTTGATGCAGCTCAAAAGGCATAAGAAATCTAAACTGCTTCCATTTCCCCAGCAGCTCACCTCTTAACCAAACTCTTTTCTCCCTATACCAGTGACCAGGCTGAGGCTCGCAGATCTAAGACCAAGGAAGCACGTAAGCGCCGTGAAGAGCGCCTCCAGGCCAAGAAGGAGGAGATCATCAAGACCCTGTCCAAGGAGGAAGAGACCAAGAAATGAAGCTCCCCTCTTGTGTCTGTATATAGCAGCCTCAGTCATTAAAATAAAACAAGCCTTTAAGTCAGTCTTGTTGACCTTTGGCACCTGAGAGGATGGGTGGGGGGCGGGGGTTTGAAACAGGGTCTTTGAGTGCTGGGATTAAGGGTGTGGGTTTACTTTATTTAGTCTTTTTTGAGACAGGGTCTCCCTGTAGTCCCAGCTGTCCTAGAACTCACTCTGTAGACCAGGCTGGCCTTGAACTCACAAAGATCCGCCTGCCTCTGCCTCCTGAGTGCTAGGATATTTTTATTATTTTTTTATGTGTATGAGTGTACTGTCTGCATGTAGGTTGGTACACCCATTTCATGCACCAATGCCGCGGAAGTCAGGAGGGTGTTGATTCCCCTGGAACTGGAGTTAAAGACAGTTCTTAGCCACCATGTGGGTGCTGGGAATCCGAGCCCAGGTCCTCTGCAAGAGCAGTCGGTGCTCTTAACTCTGAGCCATCTCTCCAGCCCCAAGGGTATGGTTTTTAACCTTATTTTTGTGGGTGGGGTCACTGGCTTCTACCTATACCTCATACTCAGTGACAGCTACCCTTTAGACTGTTAGGTAAAGGCAGGATGGTTGCTAGTTCAGGCTCAGCCTGGCCTCCATTCCAGGCCAGTAAGAACTACAAAGGGAGATGCTGCCTCAAGAGCACACACTCCCTACCCCCACATACACAAAAAAAGGCTGGGCTGCCGCCTGAAGTCAGTATGGCCTCGGTTGTTAAATCCTGTCAAAACATTCTGGAGCCTCAAGGTGGCTCAGTGGGTGAGGGTATTTTACCTGCCAAGCCCTATAGCCACAGTTTTGTCCCCAAGACCCACATGGTGGGAAAACTGACTCCAGGGGATTGTCCTCATATCCCCACAGAAGTGTTAAAACCCTTTCAGTTTAGGAGTGGCACCTAGGATTTGGTATCCAGATGTTAATTAGGATCAATTGTGACATCGGTTGAGGGATAACTTAATTCATGGGCAGGGGCTGGAGAGGTTCCTCTGGTTAAGAGCACTGGCTTCTCTTACAGAAGATCCAGGTTCTGTTCCTACATCTACATGGCAGCTAACAACCTGTGACTCCAGTTCCAAGGGATCCAATGCCCTCTTCTGAACTCAGGGCTTTGCTTGACATGGGCGCCCTTACATGCATACACATAAAATAATGAAAATAGGGGGCTGGAGAAATGGCCTAGCGATTAAGAGTGCCAACTGCTCTTGCAGAAGACCTGGGTTCAATCCCCAGCACGCACATGGCGGCTGAGAACTGTAACTCCCTATTCCAGGAGAACTCCAGTTCCAGGGGAATCCGACACCCTCTTCTGACCTCTGCAGCATTGCAGGCATTGCACGACAGGAGTGCACAAACCTACATGCAGACAGTACATTTGTACACATAAAAAATAAGGGGGCTGGAGAGGACCCAGTTTTGATCCCTAGCACCCACACGGGAGCTGAGAATCATCTTTGATTCCAGTCCCAGGGGAATCCGATGCCCTCTTCTGACCTCTCCGGCATTGCACAACATGGGTGCACAAACCTACATGCAGACAGTACATTCATACACATAAATAAGTTTTTTAAGTTTTTAAAAAATTCATGGCTAACTACCTGCATTCAACTTTCAGAGCAGGTGGACTATTGGCATGCATCGGGCAGCCCAGTTGAGGGGTCATGTTCCCTACAATAAAGGAAATAACTGGTGTCACTATACTGCTTAACTGCAGTTTGTGCTGGGACCTCAGGACAGGTGTCACCTAGTGATGACTACTAATCTCCTAAAGCCTGTAGACAGCTTTCTTGCCCTTTGAGTGTCTTACCTTGGTTTATATCCATGTATGGCACAAAGTAAAATTGGAATATAATACAATATGAAGGCCAACCGTGTCACAGGCCATTGCGAGTTGCTTAATTTAAGCCCACTTAATGAGTTTGGGTCTGTCCTTAAGCAGGTTGTGGAGTTTATTTTCCCACTTAGCTGTAGTAATAACTGCCAATAAGTTATTCAATAAAGAATCTGCTCTGTGAGGCAAGTGGCACTTCACATGGATTTACATTGATTCTCTAGTCTTCAGAGTGGTGTAGTGAAGTAGAGTCACCATATTTTTTTTCCAGTTTAGAGGTGAAGTGACAGGGCTTCCCACAGCCTGCACCAAAGTACAGTGAGTTGAGGCAGTCCCACTTGATCCCCAGGTCCTGATGGCCTCCACACCTTAGGTGAGCACAAACCAATGGCATGGAGAGAGTGGCTGGAAGAGTTTGGGATTGCGGAGGAGTTTGATGATTTGAGATGGAATGTCCAGTGGTACATACTATGAGAGCTCTAGGTTAGACCAAGATTGAGAAAAAAACGTTGGGCCCACCTTTACCTGGCTGCCTCCCAGCTTCCGTGGGATGGAGGCAGGTCTGAAGAGGCATTGGGCCCAGTAAACCACCCAGCTCTCACTTGTGTCCTCATCCAGTTCTGGACAGGATGGGAGAGGTGGGTGGCAGGATACAGGGTTCAGTCTCAGAAGCATCCAGAGACCCTCCCCACTGCATGTGCGTCAGAGTCTGGGACAAAGGGACATTGATGCCTGGACACCATCCATTGCAGCAACCTTCATTTGCTCTATCTATCCTTGGGCACTTTAAGACCGCCATTCTGGGTGGGAAGGCGGAGGCCTGGAAGAGGGAATTGGGCTAAACTCACAGCTTGACACAGACACATCTCCAGCCCAGATCAGATGGAAAGGATGTTTGAGACCACCCCACTTCAACCAGCCTGGTAGAGAGCTGGAGATGACAGGTTGGAGAAGGCAGTAATCCAAACTTGGGGCCTTCCCAGGATCGTATACCTACTGGTTCCACCCCAGGCCAGGAGATGGTGCTGTTCCCTTGCAGGTGGCTGCTTTTTAGGCTCCAGCTTCACTAGGACTTTTTGATTGGTTGGCCTTGGGCTATTTTGGAAGGTGAGGGAGGCAACAGACCCCGAGTTGAGGAGTCTACCTCTCAGCCTTGATATCTTCACTTTTCTCTGTTCACTGCCTCTGCCTCCCAAGTGCTAGGATTAAAGGCCTGCGCCACCAAGCCCAGTTCCATGTCACTTCTTTCTGGAACTCATCCCAAGCCTGGAGGGAACATCCTCTGACCGTGGGTTCCAAGCCCTTTGCAAGATGATACCTGGATGGGGTCTAATTCTCAGGGAGCCTCAAGCAACCCTAAATAGCCAGTGAATCTCTCCCATGCCTTGGAACCTTGTGCAAATCTAATCAACCTGGTGTTGGGGTTGCAGCTCATTGGTTCAGTATATGTTTAGTATGCACAGGGCCCTGGATTTCGTCTCCAGCATCCCTCCCCTAAGCTCCCCAGGCCCTAGAGATAATGACTTGTGAGAGCTGGAGAGATGGCTCAGTAGTTAAAAGTACATCCTGCTTTTCCAGAGAACCAGAGTTCTATTCCAGGCACCCATGTTGGGTGGCTCACAACTGCCTGTAACTCCAGCTCCAGGGCATCCAGCAATGTCTTCTGACTCTACAAACAAACCCCTACTGCATGTACCACACACACTTTAATAAAATATAAAAATAAATCTCGGGGCTGGAGAGATGGCCTAGCGGTTAAGAGTGCCAACTGCTCTTACAGAGGACCCGGGTTCGATCCCCAGCACCCACATGGCGGCTGAGAACCATCTTTGACTCCAGTTCCAGGGGAATCTGACGCCCTCTTCTGACCTCTGCAGCATTGCACAACATGGGTGCACCAACCTACATGCAGACAGTACACTCATTCACATAAAAAAAAATAATAGTGCCAGGCATGGTGGTGCATGCCTTTAATCCTAGCACTTGGAAGGCAGAGCCAGGCAGATCTTTGTGAGTTCAAGGCCAGCCTGGTCTACAAAGTGAGTTCCAGGATAGCTGGGGCTACAGGGAGACCCTGTCTCAAAAAGACCAATAAAATAATAAAATTAATAAAATATCATGGCTAGAGAGATGGCTCAGCGGTTAAGAACACCAACTGCTCTTGCAGAGGACCTGGGTTCAATTCCCAGCACCCACATGGCAGCTTAGAACAGTCTTTAACTCCAGTTCCAGGGAAATCTGATGCCCTCTTCTGACCTCTGCAGCACTGCACGACACAGGTGCAACAACCTACATGCAGACAGTACACTCATACACGTAAAAAATAATAAAAGTAAATTTTTATAATTTTTTTTAATTTTTTTTTAAATTTCTGTATGTGTATGAATGTACTGTCTGCATGCAAGTGTGTGCACCCGTGTCGTGCAATGCCACGGAGGTCAGAAGAGGGTGTTGGATTCCCCTGGAACTGGAGTTCTCCTGGAATTGGAGTTTCAGATGGTTCTCGGCCACCATGTGGGTGCTGGGGATCGAACCCGAGTCCTCTGCAAGAGCGGTCGGCGCTCTTAACCGCTAGGCCATCTCTCCAGCCCCCTAAAAGTAAATTTTTAAATCTCTAAACTGGACCTGGTTGTGCACGCTTTGATCCCAGCACTCTAGGGCAGGGGCAGGCAGATCTCTGTGAGTTCAATCCCACCCTGGTCTCCATAATGAGTTTCAGGCTCGCTGAAGCTACAGGGAGACCCTGTTTCAGAAAAAGATAAAAATAAATATATAGATAAATAAATATAAATAAATCTTTAAACAAGAATATGTAGACCCAATCTAATGCACAGCTGCTTTCCTCCAGCTTCTCAGCAGGTTCCCAGTCCATCTGGATGGCTGGGGAGCAGATGAATGGTGAAAGGAAAATAAAGGAAATAGCTAGGAAGGGGGTGGGGTGACGCAGAAGGAACGCCTCATGGCTGGTGTCTTCCCCCATCTCTAGTATCTCCCCCTCTCTCCTTTTAGGCCTCTCTATCTCCAAGATTTTGCTTTCTATATCTCTCACCAGTCCAAGTAACTTTTTTTTTTTTTTGGTGTTTTCAAGATAGGGTCTCCCTGTAGCCCCAGCTGTCCTGGAACTCACTCTGTAGACCAGGCTGGCCTTGAACTCACAAAGATCCACCTGCCTCTGCCTCCCAAGTGCTAGGATTAAAGGCGTGCGCCACCACGCCCGGCCTTTTTTTTTTTTTTTTTCCAAGTAACTCTTAACCCCACATAAGGCATACCAAGCTGAGGAAGAGTGGAGAAGGGCATGTATAGGTCAGAGATGGCGCTGCCAACAGATTCCTGGGCATCTCCAGGTCAGTGCTAGTCCAGATCCCCAAGAGCAGGCACAGAAGAGGGCAGAGGCTATGGTGCGGACACCAGCTGTTCCCAGCCCCTAGGCTGTGAGCTGCTGTCAGTGGCTCAGCCACGGGAAAAAGCTGCTGTGCTCAGCAGTGCAGCAAACAGATCAGATCCGGGAGGAGAGGGAGGAGGGGAGTCCAGGCCAGCTGCCGGCTGGTGGCAGACACTGGGTGGACAGAAGGCTTGGCTGTAAGTTTCTAATTCCAGTGAGGTGGGGTCTCCATCTGTAGAGCCCCTGCATCTCAGGCTGTCCTCCATCCTGGTAGATTAAGAAAGGCACTGAGGGATGCAGGGCAGGACAGTATGCTTGACGTGGATTGCTTGATGACCCTGGACAAATTATTAGCTTTCTCTGGGCCTTGGCTTTCCTGTGTGCGAAAGGGGCAGGGTTGGATTGTGTAAAGTGTACACGCTTGACTAAACCATTCACCATCTCGATGCTTCAGCATTCCCGTGAAGAGGGTTCAGTGTGGCGTAGGCCATTGAGAGCAGCAAATATCATGATGCTCCTAGCATGTTCTGCCCACAGCAGGTGTCTAGTTGTATGAACTCCTCTCTCAACAGGCATGGTGGTGCACACCTGTAATCTCAGCTTCTTGGGTATGCACTGAGGCAGGAGGGCAGAAAGATCCAGGTTTACCTGGATTTCGCACTATGTAAGCCTTCAGAGCCAGGCATGGTGGCTCATACTTGTAATCCTAGTGCTTGAGAGGCTGAAGGGTTGCTGAGTTCAAAGCAAAACCCACTCTCTCTAAAAAAAAAAAAAAAAAAAAAAGCCTTCAGACTAGGTGAGTGACTTCTTCACCCAATGCCAGAACGGGAGTTCCTAGAAGAGGGCTGCTCTTCTCTCCTCACCCCTACCGCTTCGTCCCAATCTCTATGACCTTCACTGAGTGAAGTGACCCAAAGGGAGCTCCTGGAGAAGGCTCCACAGTCTGCTCCCACCCGTAGCTCAGAAGATGTAGGCTGGTCTGCCAGTATTGCATGACGGGGTGCACATATTCACATGCAAGCACTACACATATACACTAAAAATATAATTTTTAAAAATTTGTAGGCTGGGACCCAGACTCTGCTGCAGGAGGGGTACGTATAAGGAGAGGCAGCCTCCCCACCCTCTGGGGCCTGGCAGTACCAACGCTGCCCTGGCACCCCCGCAGCAGTCTCTGGCTCGCTAGCTCTCCTCTGCTCCTATAAATAGTCCGGGACGTGCAAGCCGCGCGCGCGGGTGACGCGGCTGGGCCGGCGCGGGAAGGCGGCCGCTCGGCTAGAGCAGGTGGGCAGAGGGCCGGCTGCTCCCAGAGGGGCGCGCGCTGCCCCTCCCTATGCCAGGCTCCCGATGCCCGGCGCCGCTGAGTCATCTCAGGGCCCCAGTGTCCACGACTGTCGCCATGGCTAGCGGGCTCGGGGCCGCAGGGCGAGGCTGATCTCCAGCGGGTACCGCGCCCTCCCAGGCTGAGGCTCGCGGGTGTGGCGTGCATACCAGCTTAGGGCTCGCCCTTTGCAGCACTCAGGTGCGCCTGGGGCCGGAAAGTGACCCCAGTCCCATCTCCCAGCCACCAAGACTCAGTTTTCCTCCTTCCTCGGGTCTTTTCCGCATCATTCTGCCCTTCTAGGGCTGCGTGCGTAGAAGCTAGTGAGGAAGCGCCCACCTGCTCGGCTTTCATCACCCAGGACCCTCTTCCAGAGTCTCAGAAGTCAATGACCTCTTCAACCTTCAGCCTCACCCCAGCCCTCTATCCCCTTTCCCTAACCCAATCAGAAACACAAAGCAGACTGGCTGGAACAAGAAACATTTAATAATGGGTGTGGGGGCTCAGCAACGCCCCCGGTAGCCCCATCATGCAGCTTCATGTACAGTGGGCATTGGGCCCGCCCCAGGTTCTTTTGCTTGGGGGGGTGGACCTCATGGCAGCAGACAGGGCAGTGTGGCTTGAACCCCCCTCTTGGGGAGAAAAGTGGGGCATGGTCTGTTGGGTAGGAGAATCTGTGTCCCTCTCAATGTATGGAGGGCATTGACTGTGCCCAGGACTGGGGATGGCATTGGCAGGCACGATCAGGGCACAAAAGGAGGCTCTGAGCTTGGGAAGAAGGGGCTGGCACCAGAGAAAAAGCATCCAGTGAGGGAGAGGTCGTGTCCTGCCCACCCTGCAAGGCTCCTAATCCTGGTGGCCGAAGAGCTTTCCATCTTCCCCCTTGTCTTTCACAATGTTCTCCCAGGGCTGGGCTCTACCAGTGAGAGGCGTAGTGAAGGCCAACCTTGAGGGCAGGGCGCCCAGAGTGACCAGGACAAACACTCACAGACCTGTCAAGCTGTGCTTGCTCCTGGCCATGGGAACAATGGAATGGGGTTGTTTTGACCAAGCATGGGCCAGTGTCTTGATCTTAGCTGGGTTTGTGTCCAGACTGCCCTTGAACACCATTTTGCAGTAGACAAAGGTATGGTTAGGTTGCTCCGTGATGACTGTCCTTCTTAATCGGACAGTCTCCTGTCTGTCACCCCCTCCAGACCTCAGACCTGTCCCTGCTCTGTCTGTCCAGGTTCAGGTAACTGGAGAGATTCCTGTGCAGAACTTCCTGAGAATTGAAGGAGTGTCAGAGGTGGTAAAACCAAGAGGTGGGCCCAGGGCCCTCCCACCGTCCCCTCTCAAGCCAGCATGGAGGGCTGAGGGACACAGAAGGCCCTCTCTCAAGGTGCCACTTGCAAAGAGTGGACACACATAGACTCATGCAAAGGCTGTGGGCAAAGTGGGGTCAGGCATGCGAGGGAAATGAGGGCAAGTGACTCCCCAGGGTGGAACTCAGTGTGGCAGCTGAACTAGGAGGTACCTAGGCACTGGGTGGGGTACCTGAAGCTTCCCCATTCCTCCCCACCCTCCCCCACCCTCCCCAAGTCCCAGAGGATCACTCCACTCAGGGCATCCCATCCAAGAAATAAAACCTTCCTCAGTGCAGAAGGCTCCTAAGCGGGGAGGTCAGCGACGCTTAGGAGAGAGGCAGGGAGAGAAAGGGTGTGGCCAGGATGCCTGCTTCCCTCTTGGGCCAGAAGCAAAGGCCAGGCAGAGGCAGGGGTAGCATCTGGGTTCTCTTGGCTTCTGTCAGATCTCGGTCAGGAAGTCAGCTGGTACCAGGCCCCGCTTCTTCCCGCTGCTCACGCGGATGAAGCCTTCAGCATCCTTGCTTCTGCCCACACCTACACAGATCTGAGTGGACACACGGAGCTAAGGCCTAGCCAGAGTGCTGCTGATGGCCCCAGGGGGAGGTGGACACTGGACTGGCATGTCTGGTATAGTTGGAGCAGATGGGAGTAGGTCCTAGGAGGGATCAGCTGCAAGATCAGGGCCCCGGGGCCGCCAGGCAGGACATCGGCATCTGGGCTGAGCCTGGAGATCAGCTAGTCCAGTGCTCTGTCCTATTCCCATTTCACAGAAGAGGTCATGGGGGAGGGCTTGTCTGAGGTTACATGGCAAGCCAGAGGACACAGTCAGTGTTTAAACCTAGCCAGAGGAACACCTTTAATCCCAGCACTGGGGAAGCAGAGGCAGGAGGATCTCTGTGAGGTTGAGGACAGCCAGGTTTATATATAGTGAGTTACAGGTCAGCCAGAGCTGTGTAGTGAGACCTTGTCTCAAAAACGAACAAATAGGGGCTGGAGAGATGGCTCAGCAGTTAAGAGCACCGACTGCTCTTGCAGAGGCCCTGGGTTCAATTCCCAGCACCCACATGGCAGCTAAGAACCGTCTTTAACTCCAGTTCCAGGGGACTCTGACACCCTCTTCTGACCTCTGCGGCATTGCATGACATGGGTGCACCAACCTACATGCAGACAGTATGTTCATACACATAAAAAATAAATAATAAATAAAAAATCAAATATATAAATAAATGAATAAATAAACCAACAAAACCACCTGAGCCTTTGGACTCCTAAACCAGTGCTCCTGTCCTATCCCAAGTGACTCTGCCATCAATCACCCCTCTGTCAGCTACCAGTCTGAGTCTCTTGACAGGGAACATCAGGGAAGACCTTACTATCTTACCCCTTTGCTTCTTTCTTTGTCTTTCTGAGAAGGGGGTGTTACTGTGTAGCTTTGGCACTTGCTATGTAGTCCAAGCTGATCTTAAAGCTAAGATAATCCTCTCACCTTAGCTGGGTTACAGGTGGGGCCACTATATCCAGTGCTGGTGACCCCCAGGACAAACAACCTACCAACTGAGCTAAACGCCCCCAGCTCCAAAGTCTTCCCTTCTAACCTGCTTCTTCTCCTATTCCAGGCTTCCAGATCCCATTTTAGGGCACTCACCTCACCCCCTGTGCTTCAACCCCATGCTCTCAACAAGGCCAGGCACCCACCTGGTTCTCCTTGAGGCTCATGTAACCCTGTTCCTTGTTTCCAGAGAAGGGCTGACAGCAGCGCCAAACATTCTCGCCTGGCCTCACCCGCTGCACAAAATTGGCTGGGAAGAAGCCAACCCGATCTCCGATCTTGCCCTGGGGATGAGGTTGGCAGTTAGCTCAAGCACCAGCCTCACCCCCACTCTTTCTCTAAACCCAGTTCCTGCTCAGGGCCAATGCCATCATCCTGCTGATGAAGGTCTCTTGAAGAGTCCAGCCCTCAGCTGATGGGGGCTTCTGGGGCTGGAAGGCCAAGAGATGGGCAGAGGGATATAGCTGAGGCAGGGAGGATGATCAGGACCCAAGGGTCAGTCCAGGGGTTGGTCCGGGTAAGCCACAGGTGCATGAAAGGTCTTTGGGACCTGAAGAGAAGATGGGGTGGTGCCTACCACAGTTCCCCAAACCCTGTCCTGCCAAATTACCTTCCACCAGTCTTCATTAGAGTCATCCACTAGCATGATCCGATCTCCGGGCCTGGGAAGAAGAGAGCTGGGGCAGTTTGTGGGCAGCTGTGCCCCTGCATGCCCCTCTCAGCTGGGAGAGGATTCTCAATGCACTCAGAGGCCACTGTGACCACAGGTACAGCAGGCTTTCTGGAACAGCTCAGAAAAGGGGCCAGAGACGGAACATGGGCGCTGAGCATCTCCAGCCCTTCTGTGGTATCAGCAGCCTCAAAGTGTGCAAGGAGAAAGTTCTTGAAGGTGCCCCTCACCCATGTTGTCTGAGGTTAGGGAGGCAGGGCAGAACCTTGAGGTTGGAGTCCCATGGCTGCCCGCAGGGCTGGACCACAGAGAGGACTCACTGCAGAGCCAGGTCGTTGTTCTCCTGGGGCAGAAATTTGTAGAGTGCAACGTAGGAGTACATGGGTCCCACATCCTTCCTCAGGGACGCCTTGGAGGGCTGTAAGAAAATTTGTGGGTCAGTGATGGTGGGTCACCTCCCTGCCCCCCACTGTCCATTTGCTTTGAGTGTGCCAGCCCAGAGGGTTTGTGGAGTGGACCTCTGTTAAGATATAGGGAGAAGACTCCCCCCTCATGGGTCTCTCTCCAACCCTGAGGGGCCTGGGACTGGTCTAGAGAGGGAAGGTACCCACCGCCTGCTGTACCCCAGAGCCCCCTACCTGTGCGGAACAGGAAGGAGTAGAGCAAGAGACAGTGGAGACCCTTCCTACCTTCCATGCCTTTCCCCCTGACATTGCCTCTCCCCAGGGACTGATACACAGGGAGGATGCAGCAAGTCCCCTATACACTGTATTGATATGAACCTATTGACCAATGATAAGAGAGACTGGCCAGATGTGGTGGCACATACACCAGCACTCAGGAGGCAGAGGCAGGTGGTTCTCTGTGAGTTCGAAGGCAGCCTGGTCTACATAACAAATTTCAGGTTAGCTAATAAAAAAAAAAAATCCACAAAGGTAACACTCCTCACCCTGCCCTGTCTGCTCCAGGGCAGCCCCAGACTCACCTGCTGTCCAGGGCTCTTTTCCTCCATACCAGATCCTTCGTTCTCTGCTGGGGCTGTGAATACTAAGGACACCAGGGTGAAGCCTCAGGGAGTGCCCCACCCTCTTCCTACCTCTGGGCCCTTCCAACCCTGGCTTACCACTGTCGCTAGGCCCCTCCTCCGAGCTACGGATGCTGCCTTCCCCATCCTCTGTCAGTTCATCCCGCTCACTCTGGGGAGCGACAAAGGGAGGGTTCAGCCCCTGGGGCCACAGTCATGCTCAGAAATCTTCCCCCCAGGGATCCAGTTCTGTGCCCAGCATACCAGGCTCCGTGTGGGGGACTCAGATGTGCTGCTGAAGCTGGAGCGGTTCATCAGTGCCAAGGAGGTACCATAGCGCAGGGTCTCGTAGACTGGGTCCACCTTTCCACCGGTCCCTGCTGAGCATCCACTCTTGGTGCCTGGCAACCAGGTGCCAGCCTAGATTCATCCCGAAGCTCCACATCCCCAGCCCAGGCTGCCTGGTTGGGTCCCCCAGCTATGAATACTCCAAGCCGAGACCCCAGCTGCCCCTTCACCTGGGCTTTCCAAGCTCTTATCCGAGGGGCAACTCTTGGTCCTCCCATGGAGCTCAGGCCGGCACTTGACACCTCCTTCACTCCTTCCATATCCTTGATGCCCACAGTATTCCTAGAACCCCCACATCTGTGTCTCCACTGCCTGCGGCCTGCTCAGCAGCCAAACTCGACTGGCAACTGCTTGAGTCTCCAAACCACTAGGAGGCTCCCAGTCCCTCTAACCCACAACAGCTAAAGGCTCCCCTAAAAATACAAGATGTCACCAGGGTACAGTGATGCACGCCTTTAATTCCAGCACTTGGAAGGCAGAGGCAGGGGGCTCTCTGTGAGATCTAGGCCAGTCTGGTCTACATAGTAAGTTACAGGCCAGCCAGTGGCTACAGGGAGACCCTGTCTCAAAGAGACAAAAAAACAATAAAAAAAAAAACCCAAACAAACAAACAACAACAACAAAAAACCCCACAAAACAAAAAACAAAGCACAAGATGTCCCTTAGAACAAAGTCCAAAAGACAAGCCTAAGATGGACCCTGAGACCTGGCTCCTACCTGTTCTCTAGCTCTCAATCCTAGTCACTCTGTCCTTCCTTTACCTCAGGCCTCCCTCTGTCCACATGTCTTCCCCAGATCCAACTCCTCATCCTCATGTCTCCAGGAAGCCTCCCTGACTCTGCAGACAGGGCAGCACATCTTTACATGACTTTTATTTCCTATCTTCCTCGTTGGAGGCTCTCATCCAAATGGCAGTCGGAGACTAGAGAGAGGGCTCAGCGGTTAAAAGCACTGGCTACTCTTGTAGAGGTCTGGGGTTCGGTTCTCAGCACCCACATGGTGGTTTACATCCATCCATAACTCCAGTTCCAGGGGATTTGCGCTGGCCTCTGAGGGAACTGCATGCATAGGTGTACTTACATACATGCAGGCGGAAACATTCATACATATAAAAATAAAAATAAATTAATAAAAAAACAAATGGCAGTTGGTTAATTCCTGATAGGACCATCCATGTCATAAGCCCACCTTTGTCTGTACTACATTGATCGATTGTGTGTGTGTGTGTGTGTGTGAATGTGCATGTGCCAGGGTGGGTGTGTAAGGTAGAGAGGGTAACTCTCTGGTTGGTTCTCTGCTTCTACTATGAGGATCCCAGGGACAGAACTCAGGTTGTCAGGCTTGGTGACCAGTGTCTTTACCTGCTGAGCCATCTCATCAGCTTTATTTATTTATTTATTTATTTATTTATTTATTTATTTGGTCTTTTCAAAACAAGGTCTCCCTGTAGCCCCAGCTGGCCTGGAACTTGCTCTGTAGAGCAAGATCTGTTTGCCTCTTCCTCCCAAATACTAGGATTAAAGGTGTATACCAGGCTGGAGAGATGGCCTAGCGGTTAAGAGCGTCGATTGCTCTTGCAGAGGACCTGGGTTTGATCCCCAGCACCCACATGGCGACTGAGAATTGTCTGTAACTCCAATTCCAGGAGAACTCCAGTTCCAGGGGAATCCAACAGCCTCTTCTGACCTCTGTGGCATTGCACGACACAGGTTCACAGACCTACATGCAGACAGTACGTTCATACACATACAGAAATAAATAAAATAAAAAAAATAAATAAATAAAGGTGTGTACCACCACACCCTGCCATTTTTGATTGTTCTCTTTTTTAAATTTTTAAAAATTTTGTATGTATATGAATGTACTGTTTGCATGTAGGTCTGTGCACCCATGTCATGCAATGCCACAGAGGTCAGAAGAGGGTGTCGGATTCCCCTGGAACTGGAGTTAAAGACGGTTCTCAGTCACCATGTGGGTGCTGGGGATCGAACCCGGGTCCTCTGCAAGAGCAGTTGGTGCTCTTAACCGCTAGCATCTCTCCAGCCCCCTGACACCCTCTTCTGACCTCCGTGGCATTGCACAACACAGGTGCACTTACCTGCATGTAGGCAACATACTCTAACACATAAAAGTAGTAAATAACTTTTTTGTCTTTTTGAGACAGGGTCTCCCTGTAGCCCCAGCTGTCCTGGAACTCACTCTGTAGACCAGGCTGGCCTTGAACTCACAAAGATCAGCCTGCCTCTGCCTCCCAAGTGCTAGGATTAAAGGCATGCGTCACCATGCCCGGCTACGTTTTCTTCTTTTTTTAAATTTTTATTATTTATTATTTTTTTATGTGTATGAATGTACTTGTCTGCATGCAGGTTGGTGCACCCATGTCGTGAATGCCATGGAGGTCAGAAGAGGGCGTCGGATTCCCCTGGAACTGGAGTTAAAGATGATTCTTTTCTTTTTTTTTTGGTCTTTTTGAGATAGGGTCTCCCTGTAGCCCCAGCTGTCCTGGAACTTACTCTGTAGATCAGGCTGGCCTTGAACTCACAAAGATCCGCCTGCCTCTGCTTCCCAAATGCTAGGATTAAAGGTGTGCGCCACCACGCCCGGCAAAGATGGTTCTTAACTGCCATGTGGGTGCTGGGGATCGAACCCAGGTCCTCTGCAAGAGCAGTTGGCGCTCTTAACCACTAAGCCATCTCTCCAGCCCGTTTGTTTTCTAAGACAGCATCTCACATAGCCCAGTCTGGTACCCAGCTGCCAGCCTGGATTCACCCTAAACTTGATATGTAGCCACAGTGACCTTGAGCTGGTTTTCCTCCGGCCTCAGCCTGAGGGCTGCTGTGACCTGCACGGACCACCACACCCTCTCAACCCCACCTTCTTCAGTGCTGCATCCCAGTGTCTGCCACTGTGCCGGGCACTCAGCTGATACTCAATAAATATCTGGTTGAGAGTTGAAGGAATGAATCAATGAGTGAATGAATGAATGAATGAACAAATGCAGCCTACGTTTAGGACAAGAGCATCCAGGGAAGGGAAGTGGAGCGGCAGCAATGGGCAGCACCAACGTGGCTCATACACGCACAACTGAGAATGTGTCTATGTCTCACACCATCTGGGAAAGTGGGGCCATAGGGTTGGGGCAACTCACCAGTAGGTGGGGACTCTCTGCTCGGGGCACAGGCTGGTGGTGGCTCATGCACCAGGAGCGGGGAACTGAAGTTACGTCGGAAAGAAGTGCACTGGGGCAAGAGGAGGCAGCAGAGAAAGATAGAGATGTCAAGGTCCATGCGGAGCAAAGGGCCACCCCACAGGAGGACCCAGCCTCGAGGGGAACGTTCACTCATTCCCCCAGGTGACAGGTCCCACTCACCGTTTTGCCCGGGCATTGCTGGTGGGAGATCTCCTCGGAGCACCAAAGGTGGACGCTGACTTTGCATGTCTTACATCGCAAGCCTTGCTTGGAGTTTCCTAGAAAAGGTTCAGGTTCAGCAAGAGAAAATGTAAAAAAGAAAAGAGAGAGACATTCCCAACAATGCCAACAGTAAAGGCAGGAGAGGGCACTGGGAGAAAGCAGATGTTGGATGTTCCCATGCCAGCTTCAGGGCCTGGTATATCTGCCTCCTGCAGTGAGGATATTAAGTAGCACCAAAACCATTGTGTACGTAAGGTTGGATGGACACAGGGTACAGACACCCGACATGACTCTATTTTTTTCTTTTTTTTCAGGAGTTGGGGAAAAAAAAATCCAGGGCCTCAAGCATGCCAGCTAGGGTAAGTGCTCTACCAACGAGTCCAGCCAACCCCAGCACTCATTTGTCTGACCAGAGAGAGAGGCACAGGACTCCAAGGACAGGCTGTTCGTGGCCCCTCCTCTTGCTTGCCACTGGCCCAGGTACCTACCCACAATGAGCTGATGGCACAGCTCGCAAGGGCTGGCTCGCTTGAAGACGTGTTCCTGGAAGCTGTGCAGCCTCGCTGGCTTGAGTGGTGCCAAGGGGCGTGGGCCTGGGCAGGGGGAGGGTGCTGGGGTGGGCAGACCCTTGTCTGTGGATGCAGGTGGTGGGGAAGGGGGGGGCAGTGGAGTTGGGGGCGTCAGCAGCACCTCGGTCGGGCACTTCAGCTCAGAGCCCGAGCGAAGAAAGAAGTTCTCCACACTCTTGCTCCGGAGGATGGTCTTGAGGGAGAGCGAGCGCTTGAATCGCTGGAGCTGGGAGAAGAGGGAGCTGTGAGGGGGCTGACAGAGGACTGGGCCTGAAGAGGGATCCTGTTTCTCTTGTGGAGGCAGCATGGGCGCTGAAGGCCAGAACCAAGAGGGAGTATTATGGAGGCTCTTGCTCACACTGTCCAGCCTCCTAGAACCCACAAGAGAACACAAGGAGCCTCCAGGGAGTTTTAAGGGAGTCTGGCTGCTGGGACATGGCTAGAAGTAGTGAGGACTGGGGCTGGAGAGGTGACTCAGTGCTTAAGAGCACTGGTTGTTCTTGCTCCCAGAGGACCCAGGTTTTGTTCTACATGGCAACTAACAACTGTCCATAACTGCAGTTCCAAGGGGATCTGACACCTTCCTCCGACCTCTGGGGGCATTGCACAACACAGGTACACTTAAATACATGCAGTCAATGCACTCATACACATAACATTTTTTGTCTTTTTTTGAGACAGCGTCTCCCTGTAGCCACAGCTGGCCTGGAACTTGCTATATAGTCCAGGCTGGCCTCGATCTGTGAGATCCACCTACCTCTGTCTCCCAAGTGTTGGAATTAAAGGCATGCACCACCACATCCTGCAGAATTTTTTTTTTTTAAGTAGTGAGGAATGTAGAAACCAGGGAGTAGCTGCAGGTCTCCTTTGGTGAAGCCGGCTTTCCAATTTATCTATCTATATCTATATCTATATATCTATATCTATATATCTCTATCTCTATCTATCTATCTATCTATCTATCTATCTATCTATCATCTTTCTTTTTTTTTTTGGTATTTTTGAGACAGGGTCTCCCTTTAGTCCCAGCTGGCTTAGAACTCACTCTGTAGACCAGGCTGGCCTTGAATTCCCAGAGATCCTCCTGCCTCTGCCTCATGAGTGCTGGGATTAAAGGCATGCGCCACCACACCCGGCTCTATTTTTCTTTTTTTAAATAGAGTTTCCCTATAGCCCCAGATGGCCTGGAGCTTGCTTTGTAGATGAGGCTGGCCTGGATTTCATTTAGATCCACCTGCCTCTACCTCTTGAGTACTGGGATTAAAGGTGTGCAGCACTGTGCCTGGCCACGTTTTCCAATTTTTAGGAGGAATCTAGACTTTTAGCTGGGTGTACTGGGATACACCCAGGAGGATCAGGACTGTAAGGGAGCCTGGGCTATACAGCAAGACCTTGTCCAGGCTATATAGCAAGACCTTGTCTGGGCTATACAGCAAGACCTTGTCCGGGCTATACAGCAAGACCTTGTCCGGGCTATACAGCAAGACCTTGTCTGGCCTATACAGCAAGACCTTGTCCGGGATATACAGCAAGACCATGTCCAGCCTATACAGCAAGACCTTGTCCGGCCTATACAGCAAGACCTTGTCCGGGCTATACAGCAAGACCTTGTCCGGGCTATATAGCAAGACCTTGTCCAGCCTATACAGCAAGACCTTGTCCGGGCTATACAGCAAGACCTTGTCTGGCCTATACAGCAAGACCTTGTCCGGCCTATACAGCAAGACCTTGTCCAGGCTATACAGCAAGACCTTGTCCGGCCTATACAGCAAGACCTTGTCCGGGCTATACAGCAAGACCTTGTCTGGGCTATACAGCAAGACCTTGCTGTATAGCCCGGATATATATATATATATATATCTCTATATATATATCTGCCCTTGGTGGTGAATGCCTTTAGTCCTAGCACTCAGGAGGCAGAGGCAGATGGGTCTTTGTAAGATTGAGGGTAGCCTGGACTACATATCAAGTTCCAGGGAAGCTGGGGCTACAGGGAGACCCTGTCTCAAAAAAAAAAACAAAACAAAAAAAAACCAGGGGCTGGAGAGATAGCCTAGCGGTTAAGAGCACTGACTACTCTTGCAGAAGCTCCGGGTTCGATCCCCAGCACCCACATGGCGGCTGAGAACCGTCTGTAACTCCAATTCCAGGAGAACTCCAGTTCCAGGGGAATCTGATGCCCTCTTCTGACCTCTGCGGCATTGCACGACACGGGTGCACAAACCTCCATGCAGACAATACATTCACACACATAAATAAATAAATAAAATAAAAATAAAAAATTCTAAAAAAAACCCCCCAAAATATACAAACATATATTTTTATTTTTAAATTTTTTATGTGTATAAGTGGTTTGCCTGCCTGCATGTATGTAAGTGCACCACATGTATAGTGTCCATGGAGGCCAGAAGAGGAAGTACAGATGGTTGTTAGCCACCATGTGGTGCTGGGAACCAAATCCAGGTCCTCTGCAAAAGCAGCCAGTGCTCTTAACTGCCGAGCACTGACCCCCCTCCCTCCACCTTTTCTGAGAGACAGTCTTATATATCCCAGACTGGCCTCAAACTCTGTAAAGCCAAGGAAGATGATTTTGAACTTCTGGTCCCCCTCAAGTGCTGGGATTACAGGCATGATGCAAGGGTACCCCTGGTTTATTCAGTGCTGCAGTGCTGGGGATCAAGCACAGGGTTTCATACATGCTAGGCAAGTACTATGTCAATTGAGCATACCCCTGGCCCCTCCACTAGACTTTTTTTTGGGGGGGTCTTTCTGAGACAGGGTCTTCCTGTAGCTCCAGCTGTCCTGGAACTCACTTTGTAGACCAGGCTGGCCTTGAACTCACAAAGATCCGCCTGCCTCTGCCTCCCAAGTGCTAGAACTAAAGGCGTACACCACCACGCCCCGCTCTACCTCCACTAGACTTTTTTTTTTTTTTTTTTGTCTTTTTGAGACAGGGTCTCCCTGTAGCTCCAGCTGACCTGGAACTCACTCTGTAGACCAGGCTGGCCTTGAACTCACAAAGATCCACCTGCCTCTGCATCCCGAGTGCTAGGATTACAGGATTAAAGGCGTGAGCTACCACGCCTGGCATTTTTTTTTTAAATATGGAACGCTTCACGAATTTGCGTGTCATCCTTGCACAGGGGCCATGCTAATCTCTGTGTCATTCCGATTTTAGTATATGTGCTGCCAAAGCTAGCGCATGTACGTTTTTCAATACAAAAGTCAAGAAAGAAAAAAGGTAATTGGCATGCCTGCCATCCCAGTGATTGAAGAAGTAAAGGCAGATTGAAGAAGAAGGGCTGTGAGTTCAAGGCCAGTGTGGGCTACATATTGACACTGTCTCAAAAGAGCCACAACAAAATAGAAAGTGTTACTGTATTACAGATACTGAATTAGGGTAGGCAGGATGACTCAACAGGTACAGGCATTTGCTTCCAAGCCTGACACCTGAGTTTTAGCCTTGAAATTCAATCTACATAGTGGAAGGAGTCCACCAGCTCCTGGATCTACACAGTAGAAGGAGTCTACCAACTCCTGAAGTATCCTCTGTCCTTGACATATGTGCTGTGGCACTTGTCTCTCAATCAATCAAGCAATAAATCAATGTAAAAATAAAAACAGGAGCCGGGCGTGGTGGAGCACGCCTTTAATCCTAGCACTTGGGAGGCAGAGGCAGGCGGATCTTTGTGAGTTCAAGGCCATCCTGGTCTACAGAGTGAGTTCCAGGACAGCTGGGGCTACAGGGAGACCCTGTCTCAAAAAGACAAAAAATAAAATAAAAACACGATACTGAATTAGTAGGTTAAGCCAAAAAAAGGAAAATACCAGGTTCAAATAGTTCTACAGGTATGCTTTACAAAATGTTTATGATATACCAACTCAAATAATTCCAAATTCTAGTCTTATTTTCATTATTATTGTTAATTTTTGGGGGGATCTTTTGGAGACAGGGCTTCCCTGTAGCTCCAGCTATCCTGGAACTCACTATGTAGACCAGGCTGGCCTTGAACTGATAGAGATCTGCCTGCCTCTGCCTCGCAAGTGCTGGGACTAAAGGTGTATGCCACCATACCCAGCTCTATTAAATTTATTTATTTATTTATTTATTTATTTATTTATTTTTGGAGACAGGGTCTCCCTTTAGTCCCAGCTGGCCTAGAGCTCGCTATGTAGACCAAGCTGGCCTTGAACTCAGAGATCCACCTGGCTCTGCCTCCCAAGTGCTAGATTAAAGGCATGCGCTACCATGCCCAGCCCTTATTTTTTTGTCTTTTCAAGACAGGGTCTCCCTGTAGCCCCAGCTGTCCTGGAACTCACTCTGTAGACCAGGCTGGCCTTGAACTCACAAAGATCTGCCTTCCTCTGCCTCCCAAGTGCTAGGATTAAAGGCATGTGCCACCATGCCCGGCTGGCTCTTAATTTTTTTTAGATAGGTTCTTGCTATATAACCTTTGCTGGCCTGGAATTCACCATGTATACCAGGCCNATGTGGGTGCCAGGGATTGAACCTGGGTCCTCTGTAAGAGCAGTCAGCACTCTTAACTGCTAGGCCATCTCTCCAGCCCATAAATATTTCTTTTTTAAAAAATATTTTATTTATTTATTTATTTATTTATTTATTTATTTATTTGTATGAATGTACTGTCTGCATGTAGGTCTGTGACACGGAGGTCAGAAGAGGGTGTCGGATTCCCCTGGAACTGGAGTTCTCCTGGAATTGGAGTTTCAGACGGTTCTCAGCCACCATGTGGGTGCTGGGGATTGAACCCAGGTCCTCTGTAAGAGCAGTCGGCGCTCTTAACCGCTAGGCCATCTCTCCAGCCCCTAGCCCATAAACATTTCAAATGGGGGGCTAGATGTAGCTCAACTGGTAGAGTGCTTGCCCAGCATGCACAAAGCCCTAGGTTCATGCCCCAGCATCACATAAAACTGGGGGGTGATAGCACATATCTGTAACCCTGGTACTCAGAGGTGGAGGCAAGAGGGTCAAAAGTTCAAGGTTATCTTTGACTACATAATGAGCTTGAGGCCAGACCTGGCAGGAGGAGGAGGAGGAGGAGGAGGAGGAGGAGGAGGAGGTAATGGCTTGTAGTTTAGGTGACTACTTTTGCAGAGGACCTGGGTTCAATTGCCAGCATTCACATGTCAGCTAACAAGCATCTATAACCCCAGTACTAGGAGATCCAATGCCTTTTTCTGACCTCCTTGAGCATTGCATGACATGGGTCCATTTATAAACATGAAGACAATATATTCATATACATAAAATTAAAAATATATATATATTAAAAAGCTAGACACAGCCAGGTGTGGTGGTACACACCTTTAATCCTAACATTTGGGAGATAGAGGCAGGCAGATCTCTGGGAGTTCAAGGCCAATCTGGTCTGCATAGTGAGTCCTGGGCAAGCTGGGGCTACTGGTAGACCCTGTCTCAAAAAGACCAAAATAATAATAATAATAATAATCATAATAATAATAATGCTAGACATATAATCCCAGCACTTCGGAGGCAAAGGTAGGAGGATTACAACAAACTCACACAAACCTCTGGGGCCGGGTTGGAAAGATGGCTCAAGGTTAAAGCACTTGCTGTTCTTGCAGAGGACCTGGGCTCAGTGCAGCAGCCACATGGTGGCTCACAACTGTAACTCCAGTTCAAAGGGATCCAATGCCCTTTCTGATCTCCAAGGGGACCATACATACACATGGAGCACACACGTACATTCAGGGAAATGCTCATGTGCACACACACACACACACACACACACAACCTTTGGGGCCAAGCAAAAGACAGCAGGGCTGTGGGTTTTCCAGCTGTGTCCTCCAGCAGGTGGGGAGAAGTGGGGCAGGGGTCACCCTGCACCTGTGTCCTCAAGGCTGATTCTGCTCCAAAGTGTCTCTCTAGCCTAGCCCCCCCCCCCAAGCCTCCTCATCATGGCCATTGCCTTGTCTTAGTTCAGGCCCAGTATTTCCAGTCTGGTTCAGGGCAACAGCCCCCTCTCTGGCCAGTTCCCAGCCTCTCCCTTGTCTGTTCCTGCTGTCCTGTGTACCGCTATCAGAGACAAAAATCCCTGACCCTGTGGTGTCCCACGCCTTTGATTCCAGCACTTGGAAGGCAGAGGCAGGGAGATCTCTGTGAGTTCAAGGCCAGCCTGGTCTACATAGTGAGTTCCAAGATGTCTCAAAACAACAACAACAACAAAAAAAAAAAAAAAAAAGAAAGAAAGAAAGAAAAGAAGCTTTTCTTAGCTCCTCAAGACACAGTCCAATGCCCTTGTCCCCAACTTGAGGTTCCGCAGTTGCTGGCTGAGCTGTCCTTCCCACCATGTCTTTCACCTGCAGCCCATGCACCAGGATTCTCCAACTCACCCAGAGTTTACACTGGGGGAGCTAGGATGTGCTTCTCCTTTTCTCTGCCTTATCCAATGGCTACTCTTTTTTTTTAAATTTTTTTTTATTTATTTCTGTATGTGTATGATGTATTGTCTGCATGCAAGTTTGTACACCCGTGTCATGCAATGCCACGGAGGTCAGAAGAGGGTTTCGGATTCCCCTGGAACTGGAGTTCTCCTGGAATTGGAGTTTCAGACAGTTCTCGGCCGCCATGTGGGTGCTGGGGATCGAACCCGGGTCCTCTGTAAGAGTGGTCGGCGCTCTTAACCGCTAGGCCATCTCTCCAGCCCCTCCAATGGCTACTCTTTTTATCCTTCCAGGATCTCACAGGAAGTCCTTCAGTATGCCCCCTCCCCACTCTGTTGCTCACTGACCATGTCTAAGACTGCGCTGTATCAATTCAGGATCCTCTTCTCTACTCTTCATTCCTTATTGAGACCTAGTGAGATCCTTAGCAGGCACTGTCACCTCCAATCCTCATAGGGCCCCAGTGCATAGTAAGGGCCTCTGCTGAGCTGGAGCAGAGGTCAGCTGTATACCAGAGGCTGGAGCCTTTGCCACTGCTTACCCAGACCTCACCAAGTCTGCATAGAGGAAGGTATGGAGACCTCGGTGCTCACAGCTCTGCCCCGCTCCACTCCTGCGGAGAGCTTACTCCTGCCCACTCCTTTCCACAAGCAATAGAAAAGGGGAGCCTAGGCCTGCCTGGATCCAGGCAGGGAGTCTTGGCCAGGGCTCCCAGCTGGCATGCCAGGCAGCCTGTGCGCTGTGGCTGCCTGCCTGACACCTGTGTGTGCCAAAAGGATGGAAGCAGTGGCCCCTCCAATGTCCCAGAGGCCAGCAGGCAGCAAAATGGAGGGAGAAGCAGAGGGAATGTTTGGGCACAAGGCAGGCTCTGGTGTGCCAGCTGGGAGGCGAGCCCTGGGGTATTTGGCACACCGAGTTGTTCAGCTCCTTCCAAACCCAGCTTCTTGGACAGCACTGAGGGCTTCTTTGTGCATCTGTGGGAAGCAAGGCCTGGGGCCCCAGATGCCTGGGCACTGGAGCTGAGGTAGAGAGCCAGAAAGACAATGAAGTAGACTACAGACACCAGCCCAGGTCAGGCTGCGGCTGCCAGGGCCAAATGGGGCTATAGGAGCTTTGATGGGGTCCAAGAGGAAGAGAAACACCCAGCCCTGTTCTGTTCAGGCCTCAGGCATAGAACACACAGGAGGCTAAATGAGAGAGCGATGCTGCGGCCAGGGCAGAGGTAACCTTGCTGCCAGAATGCAGGTCACTCCACTTCCTTTCTCTGAGCCTCAGTTTTTCCACATCCGAGAGGTAGAAGGCAAGATCAGGTGTTCAAGGCTCTGAGTCCAAAAAGGTCAACCAACCCAGAAATCTGTATCCATAGGGGGCTTTCATTGCCAGAGCGGTGTGCCTGGGCTAGCCCCTTACACGCAGCCTTCCACCAGCCCCAGTACCAGCTTCTGAGGCGGACGATCAAGGTCCCACATTTCAGATGAGGACTAGAGGCTAAGGGACTCATTCCCACCCTGAGTTCTCAGCTGGAGAGTGCAGGAGTCCGCACCTGAGCCAGATGCTCAGACCAAATAACTGGAACATCTGGATGCTCTGGGCTCTGCTCGGCCCCCTCCTCCCTGTTCCCCAGACTTGTTCACCAGGTGAATGAATCAAGGAATTCAGGGTTAGAAGGAACTAGACAGGTGGACACCTAGAGTAGCCCCCACCCCACTGCAATGCTCTGGCCACATTGTGTCTGAGTGAGTGGCTGTTGGTCACCTCTTGTGATGGGACAGTCGTTCCATCTTTGGCAACTGGAACCACCGAAAGTGCTTCCCTGGAGAGCTGAAACCTGCCTCCCCATGACTCCATGACTCCTGTCTGTCCGCTCCCATCTTCCCTTGGCTCTGGCAAGTCTACTCCCTCCTAGCTACACCAGACCATCCCATACATGAAGACATTGATCACATTCCCCATCCCAAGGCCATTACTTCTGTAGTGACACCCATTGATCTAAGTTCCTGCCCCACCTCCAGCCTGTGCCCTTTATTGCTCTACCCCCACCTCTGTTCTCAGTGCCAAGAGCCACTTTAGCAGGGTATTGGAGGCCTCTGGAACACAGTGTTCCCCAGTATCAGGATAGTCTCCATTCTGCTTGCTGACTCCCCAAGTTCAGCTGTGGGCTCCAGATCCCAAGAGGACAAAGAGGGAAAGAATGGAATGCCACCCGCGGTGACTGGCAGATATCAGGGGCTATGGACAGAGGAAGGCAGGATTGAGTACCTTTGCTAAAGGGCTTGACAGCTGCCTATTCCAGAGGTGCCAGCTTGGTGTATTCCTGTTCCTGACTCTTGGTCCGTGCAGCTGATCATTTCCTGCCCCCCACAATTTTACATGTATTTATGTGTTTGCATGTCATCATGCATATTCTATAATATACATGTGGAAATCAGAAGACAACTTGTGGGAGTTAGTTCTCTCCTTCCTCCACGTGGGTTTTGGGGACTGAACTCAAGTTGTCAGGTTTGGTGGTATGCATGTCACAAGCTAAGCATCTCATTAGCCCCCTCCTCCCCCGCCCCCCCCAACTAGCTATCTTGGCACCATCACTACTGGCAAGCTGGCCCACTTGAGTACTGCTCCTTCTCGATGTACCTGCAGCTTGTCTGACCTGGGACCCAGGCCACCAGGTCTGTTTCGAACTCCTCAGAGCAGGAGCCTGATCTATGGGGTCTCCTCCCCCACCTTGATGCTCCCTCGAGGCTCCTTCTTTCCTCAATTTCCCGAAGCATCTCCTGAAAGAGCACTAGGCAGCTGGCAGTGGGTGGTGGCGGATGTGGAGTGAGCTGACTCAGATGGCAGAGTTGGCATGGTGAGGTCCTCTGGGATGGCAGTGAAGAGGACGATGAGCAGGTCCAGTGTGACAGGATGGAATGGGGACCCAGAGAGGAGGAGGACCCATCAGGAAGAGTGCCAGACAGGTTGGTACAGAGCTGAGACCCTGACATAGGCTAAGCAAGAAGTTGGGTTCAGCCTGGCAAGAAATCCCTGTGGGCACAAAACTGAAAGCTAAGCCTGGAATGAATGTTGATGTCTCCTGGGGACCCTTGTTGAACCTGTCTCACACTGAATTGGGTGGGCAGCACCCTTCTTTCCCCTCTCTCCTCTCCAGAGACTAGAGACATGCTTGAGGAAGGTTGAGCTGAGGGGCTGGAAGGAAGCTGGCAAAAGCCTCATCCTCAGTGCGTGGAATCATTTCCGAGTCTTTCATAGGATGAAGGGGGCCAAGGGTGGGGTCCCAACTGGCCTGGAACAGAGGGGAATCAGACCTGCTGTGGCTCACACCTCAAGCAGATGACACTGGAGGGTCCTTGGGCAGGAGGACAGAGGTACAGCTCCGCCAAGGTCTCACCCCCTTCCCACACAGCTGAGCTTGCAGCCTGCGGTATTGCTGAAGCAGCACCGCTCCAGGCTCAGGCCGCCTTGGGGAGCTCTGAGGAGGGGCTGGAGCAGACAGGCCTTCCTGTGGGAAGCAAGCAGCAGAGGACAGTATATCTGCCAAGACTGACAACAGGACACTTGAGGAGACTGGAGCACTGGAACTTAAGGTGGGGGTCAGTTCCACGGATTCTGGATTCTGCTTATCTGTCACAGATATACTAAACAATCATCTTCCCTTTCTTTTTTTGTCTTTTCGAGACAGGGTCCCCCTGTAGCCCAGCTGTTCTGGAACTCACTCTGTAGACCAGGCTGGCCTTGAACTCACAAAGATCCACCTGCCTCTGCCTCCCAAGTGCTAGGATTAAAGGTGTATGCCACCATGCCCGGCTTAATAATCTTCCCTTTCTAGGGGAGACTTGGCTCTCTGTGAACCGGAAGCCAGACTCTCATTTTCAGAAGGAAACAGAAGGTCGAGTGTGCACTGAAGTCTTGGACAAGAGGGGCCTCAGGCATAGCAGCTCATGCTTGTAATTTCAGCAGTCTCAGAAGGTAGAGGAACATGGCTGAAAGTTTGAGCCAGCCTGGGCTGCATTGTGAGTTTTAGGTCAGCCAAGGCTACTTAGCAAGACCTTGAGTCAACAGAAGCCAGGAGATTGAACTTGGAGGGTCCCCAGGTACAGGGGTGGGGAACTACTGGACTGCCTCAGTCTGTCTCCACCCTAGCCCTGTTCAACTCCCTGTGGTCACTACTGTGATAACCTTGACCTTGAATTAACCTCACATTCTAGGGATGGTCAAGAAGGAAGAAGGTTGGTGGGAATAGCTTATGCATGAACTAGTGACTCCAGGGAGCCCAAGACACCACGCATTCCTGGTCCTCACCACATCTCTCTGGGTCACAGGGCCGGGAAGGTAACAAAACACCAGGATGTAAGAGAGGGGGGAGGATGTCTTGACCCAAAGTTTGGGGAAGGCTGAGGGCACCCAGGCACAGTCTCTTCTCCCCCCCTTCCCAGGCCTCTCAGGTAGCATCCCACAGAACTTCTGGAGTACCTCGGAGTTGGGGAGGGAGGAGATAGATTAGAAGTGGGGGGATTGAATGTGAACGGCCGCCTCCCCCCCAACCCCTTTCAGTGCCCGCAGTCTGGGCTCCGCCTGCCTTCACAGGAGAATAATTTATTCATTGTGACTCCCGCAAGAGTAACGATCATACATAATTAGGGTTAATTATGACATTCATTAATTACGATGACTTCTGCTTCTGCCTGCTCTCCTTCCCTCCCCGCTCAGAGTTGGGGGTGGGGCCGCCTCTGGCTGCTTGGGAGCCGCAACACACCGGGTCCCCGCCCGCCACCGACGGCGGAGCTGCCGCAGCCCCCGGCGCGGACTCCTAAGCTGCGCACCGCACCCGGAGCCGCGGCCTCCAGGTCCCCGGGCCTGAAGTCTGCGAGGGGCTGCCCGCCTGCTGTGGGTCAGAGGGGGTCGGCGGAGACCCAGGGAAAAGCACGGAGAGAGGCTCTGGCAGAGAGAGGACAGTTGTAGAGACGGATTCCCAGAGACCTGGGAGGGAGGGACGGCGGAGCCGCAGACACAGATCCCGCGGTCACGGGAGGGGTGCGCCTCGCACGCACACACGCGCGCGTACAGCGGTCCACACCCGCCACACACAGCCACACACAGCCACATTCGCCCTGCGCCCTCGCTGCGTCCATTCCCTCCAACAAAGCCGAGTTACGCCCGCCTGGGAGGGAGCCGAGCGCACCCTGCGTGCGTGCTCGTGCGACCCGCGGCTCCCGAGTCCCCGCGTAACGAGCCCTCTCCGCCCTCCGCGCGCGGCACGCAGTCTGAGGATCACGCGGGCTCCCGCTCAGCCGCCGTGACCCCCGGCCGGGCCAGGCCCCCCATCCCCGACTTACCTTGGTTTCCTGGATGGTGGAGACGGTCCCCGGGGAGGAGTGGGTGGCCGCGTCCTCCGGTTCATTCTCCTTCTCGCTCATTTCGGTCATGGTTGGGGGACAGGGGGAGAGAGGGTGCGGAGACCCGACGGCAGACCCGCCGGGGGCAGGCTGCGGGTGGTGGGCGTCTTTTGGGACTCCGAAACCCTTTTCCAGAGGCTGCCCCCCAGTGAACCCCACGAGAAACCCTCCCGGCCAAAGCAGCCAGCCGCCCCCGCCGCCCCGCCCCAGGCACCGGCGGAGAAAGTTGCCCGGGTGGTGGGTAAGGGAGGAGGCAATTACCCAGAGCCGTGGGAGCAGGACCACCCCGGGCGTGTGGACCGAGGGTCTGCAGAGGATGCTGCACACAGCCAGGGGAGGAGGGAAGTGGGGATGCGGGGATGAGCAGAGCGAGGGAGCAACCGAGCTGTCCGTGTCCGGCCGGCTCCGCGATCCTCTGCGCCCGCCCCCCATCTCCCTCCCCCTCCCCCCGCCGGCCCCAACTCTGCACCCGGCGGCCCCTCCGCCCAGTCCTCGCCTCCCAACTTTGATTTAGGAGGTCGTCTGGTCCCTCCCCCTTCCCTCCTCCGTGCCCCGGCGCCGCTATGCAAATCAAGGTTCTCAGCTATTGGCTGCCGTGGTGGCTAAGAGGGCCAGCTGGGTGGAGCCTTGGGGGGCTCGACAAGATGGGGAGGGGCTTGGAGTGTAAAGAAGTCCAGGGGTAGTTTTACAGTAAAAAAAAAAAACCGAAATGGGAGGGGGAGTAACAAAATCGAAGGAAGACTGGAACTGTCGTAGTAGCGTCTGGATGTAGTGGCAGGAAACAGGAATACTTTGGGGACTGCAGCAGAAGAGCTGAGAAGATGAATGTCTTAACAGTGCAGGTTGGAAGATGCTGCGCGTTGGGAAAGGAAGGATGGGATCCGTTCACCCTATTAACTTGATTCCTTTCAGCCCTCAAGAGGATCTTACCCAATATACACACCACTGGACTTACAGGAGTTTTCTGAAGCAGAGAAATTGTTGGCTGTTGTTTTGTGTGTGCATGTTTTTATGGGAGAGCCGGGTGTACAAGTTGCCAGAAGCCAACATTGGGTGTCATTCTCCAGGAGCCATCCACCGGGAAGTTTGAGTCAGGGTCTCTCACTGGGACCTAGGGCACGCTAATTAGGCCAGACTGGCTGGTCATGAGCTCCAGGAATTCTCTCTACCTCCCCAGTGCTGGGATCATGGGCTCTGATCTTTTTTCTTTTGTTTTTATTTTTGTTTTTTAAAGTAGGTAATAGGGGATTGAACTCAGGTTCTTATGCTTGAGCTGCAAGTTCTCTACCCCTTGAGATACTACTTCAGTCTCTGTTTTTTGTTGTTTTTAGACAGGGTCTCTCTATGTAGTCCAGGCTGGCCTGAAATTCACAATGTAGGCCAGGCTGCCCTCAAATTCATAAACTTCCTGTCTCCCTAATGCTAGGATTACACACTGGAAACATCTTAATGGCTCAAAAGCCAAGCCAAGCCGGGCGTGGTGGCGCACGCCTTTAATCCTAGCACTTGGGAGGCACGGGCAGGTGGATCTTTGTGAGTTCAAGGCCAGCCTGGTCTACAGAGTTCCAGGACAGCTGGGGCTACAGGGAGACCCTGTCTTGAAAAAGACCAAAAAAAAAAAAAAAAGAAAAGAAAAGCCAAGCCAAGCCAGGCATGGTGGCACATGCCCGTAATCCCAGCAATTGGGGGGCAGAGGCAGGCAGAACTCTGTGAGTTCAAGGCCATTTAGCTAACGAGTTCAGACTAGCCAGAGCTCGATTAGTAAAACCCTGTCTCAAAAGAAAAAATAACCAGGGGTTGGAGAATTGGCTCAGCGGTTAAGAGCACCTACTGCTTGCAGAGGATCCGGGTTCGATTCCCAGCACCCACATAGCAGCTAAGAACTGTCTTTAAGCCAGGCATGGTTGTGCAGGCCTTTAATCCTAACATTTGGGAAGCAGAGGCAGGTGGATCTCGTGGATCTCTGTGAGTTTAAGGCCAGCCTGGTTTACAGAGTGAGTTCCAGGCCAGCTGGGGATATAGGGATTAGGGAGACCCTGTCTAAAAAAAAAAAAAAAGAAGAACAAAAACCCAACCCAAACAAAATAAACAAAAAAACAAGATAATTCTTCCTTGTGGATAGAAATCCAGGGGACTGTGATCCTTTACAGCCTTCCCATCTAGACGTCAACAGAGCAGGATGTGTGTCCTCCTCCTTGCTACTCTCCAGGTCTAAGGCCAGCCCTCCTAAAATCTTGCAACAGTTGAAGTTAGATCAAGCTCAAGGCCTGATGGGGAGGAGTTTTCCCCTCTCCAGTGTTCTATCTCCACCTGATCCAAAGGTGCATGCTATGACTTGGGGCCTATTTCCCCGAGCCCTCCCTCACCTCCAGCCCCTTTCTTTTCGGTTCCTTCAGGCCCCAGATCTATCTCCTGGCTTGACCAGGGAAAGGGAGGTGCTGTGTGTGAGTGGAGAGACTTCTGGGCTTATGTCAGCTCCTTCCTCTGCTATTGGGAGGTGGTACTTGGGGACCTGGCGATGAAAGCATTCAGCTTCATGTGAGGCCTGAAGGGCAGGGTGGCTCTCCTCTCAAGGATGAGATCACCCTTGGAGCACTGCTCAGGTTACTGTGTCCAGGAATAGAGATTTATGTGCCAGTGGTAGAAGTAGGGCAAGGGCAAACGTGAGGGTTCGTTGTTATGGGGGCTTGGTCCTTCCCTCTAGACAGACTGCAGCTGCAGGAGTTCTCTAGCTCCTGACTTTCATGAAAGGAGCTGGGTTGGATCCTGAGCTCAGCCTTCAATTTTTCTTCCTAAAGGCCTACTCATTATAAGCCTTTGAAGACCCTTCAGCCCTTCTGAGGATTGGCTTCTCCTTGCCCACCCAATTTTCCCTCCCTGGGCAGCTCAGACTTTGAATGCTCAGGATACTCTGAGATAAAGTCATCAGAGGCTAGGCTGTGCTTGATGGTGCACAGCTGTAATCCCAGTTATTCAGGAGGCCAAGGTAGGAAGATTGAAAGTTCAAGGCCAGTGCTCGCTTCGGCAGCACATATACTAAAATTGGAACGATACAGAGAAGATTAGCATGGCCCCTGCGCAAGGATGACACGCAAATTCGTGATAAAAAAAAAAAAAAAAAGAAAGTTCAAGGCCTGCCTGAACGGAACAAAGAGTTCAAGGCCCACCTGGGTAATTTATCCAGAGTTTGTCCTGAAATGAAAATTGAAGGGAGCTGGAGAGATGGCTCAGCACCGACTGCTCTTGCAGAGGACCCAGGTTTGATTCCCAGGACCCACAAAAACCCATCTTTAAGCTGGGTGTGGTGGCACATGCCTTTAATCCTAGCACTCGGGAGGCAGAGGCAGGCAGATCTCTGTGAGTTCAAGCCAGTGCCTGGTCTACAGAGGTGAAGTTCCAAGGACAGCTGGGGCCTATAAGGAGACCCCTGTCTACAGAAAAAAAAAAAAAAAACAAAAAAAGAAAAAATTTGAAGAGAACTATGGTGGGGAGTGGTGGTTTTCATATTAGAAGTACTTTCCGCTGGGCCATGGTGGCCACATCACTTCACAGCAACTTGGGAAGCAGAGAAGAAAGCAGGTGGACTTTCTGTGAATCCAAGGCCAGCTAGTCTAGCATAGTGAGTTTCAGTGCCAGCCTGTGGCTTAGAGGGAGACCCTGCCTCAAAGCCAAAAAAAAAAAAAAAAAAAAAAAAAAAAAAAAAAAAAAAAAAAAAAAAAAAAAAAAAAAAAAACAATATAGATAGGCCAGGTGTGGTGGCACACGCTTTAATCCTAGCACTTGGGAGGCCAGAGGCAGGCAGGATCTTTGTGAGTTCAAGGCCAGCCTGGTCACGAGTGAGTTCCAGGACAGCTGGGGATACAGGGGAGGACCCTGTCTCGAAAAGAAAAAAAAAAAAAAAAAAAAAAAAGACTCAATTCACTCCAGTACCAAGAACAAGAGCACATATCCTGGGCCGGAACAAACGGGGGTCTCTGCTGTGCTTGGGTGACTTCTTGGGTGAGGTACCTGTGTTTCCTCACAAGAGCTGGGAATTGGGGGTTCTTCAAGGTCAGCCTTGCACAGGTAACTAAATCTTTTAGGACCTTGATTTTTTTCACTTGCAAGATGGTAACTGTGGGGCTGAGGGTTCAGCTGATAGAGTGTTAGCCTAGGATGCCAGAGTCCCAGCACCACATGAGTAGGGGGTGGTGGAACATACCTGTAATTCTACCATCTGACAGGTGGATGCAGGGTGATGTTGAGTTGAGGCCATCATCCCCTACTTAATGAGTTCAGCTGGGGCTATGTGAGACCAAGTCCCCAAAGAGGGCAAGGCAAGATAGCTCAGTGGGTAACGACACTTGCTCTCAAGCCTGAGGACTTGAGTTCAATGCCCAGGACTCAGATGGTGTGCTGGATAGCTTTAGTGTCTACTTGGCACACCTGAGTTGAGGGATCCTCAACTGGGGAATTGGCTCCATTGGACTGGCCTATGGCCATGTCTGTGGAGTATTGTCTTGATTGTTGAGCAATGTGGGAGGGCCTAGCCTATGATGGGTGGTGCCACCCTGGGCAGGTTGTTGTGCACGGTATAAGAAAGCAGGCTGGGGGACTGGAGAGATGGCTTAGCGGTTAAGAGCGCCGTCTGCTCTTGCAGAGGACCCAGGTTCGATTCCCAGCACCCACATGCGGCTAAGAACCGTCTTTAACTCCAGTTCCAGGGGAATCCGATGCCCTCTTCTGACCTCCATGGCATTACATGACACGGGTGCACCAACTTACATTCAGACAGTACACTCATACACATAAACAATAATAAATAGCCGGGTGTGGTGGCGCACGCCTTTAATCCTAGCACTTGGGAGGCAGAGGCAGGCAGATCTTTGTGAGTTCAAGGCCAGCCTGGTCTACAGAGTGAGCTCCAGGCCAGCTGGTACTTAAAGGGAGACCCTGTCTCAAAAATACTAAATAAATAAATAAAGATTTAAAATAAGAAAGCAGGCTGGGCATGGGCCAGGGGAGCAAGCCAGAAAGAAGCATTACTCCATGGTCTGTACCTCAGCTCCTCCCTCCAGGTTCCTGCCCTGAGTTCCTATGCTGGGCTCCTTCAGTGATGAACTGTGACCCAGGAGACGTGAGCCAAATAAACCCTTTCCTCCCCAAATTGGTAGTGGTCAGTGTGTTTTGTCATAGCAACTGAAGACAAACTAGAACAGATGGTAAGTTGTCCTCCACCTTCCACACACGTGTTGTGGCAAGTGTGAGTACACACGCACAGTAAATAAATAATAAATAAATGTAGTAATAAAAGACGGTTAGTGTGCACGCCACCCTCCACTCAGCAGAGGGAACAGAGGGATGATCACTATGCTACTCAGACCAGGCAAGACCAGCCAGGAGAGCTCATTTTTCTGGGAGATTTGTGCTTTCTCAGTACTTTCCCCAAGGGAGAAGGAAGAATGCAGTCTCCTTGGCCATTTGAAGTGTGGTATTGTACTCCATGGGGAAACTGACCAAGAAGTCGCTATGCTATCCAAAGGCATAAAGCCTCTGACTAATCTTGGGGAAGAATTCCCAGGGGAGCCAGCGGTACCAGTCACTAAGGAAATCCCAGGAAGTTGGTGGACCCCAGGGCCTATCTGGTCTGAGCATCTGAAGCCTATGGGGCCAGTGTGGAGGAGGCTGGGGGCTGAATCCCATGACCTCTGGGTGTCCTTCCTGGCTGCAGCTTTTGGATTTCAGAGCAGCCTTTCATGAACTAAGTAAGTAAGGGTGAGTCACTGCTCTGAGAGCTGGCTACTCCCACTGCAGTGGCTCAGGGACGGGCCAAAGCAGTCAGGTCTGCTTCTCCTGGGGACAGAGGACTGCTACCTTGCTCAGATTTGGTTGGCTAGGTGTCCTGGAGGGGTAAATGGCAGTCACACCCTTGAAGGGCCCCCTTGGGAGTGCTGAGGGGACACAGGATGCCTCTTAGAAGAGCAGAGTTGTGAGAGTGCCAGGAGCCCTTTGGAGTCCTGAGCTGGGGGTGGGGTGAGGGGGTGTCCATTGTAGTGGGGGCGTAGGGGGGAAGTGAAACAGATGGCGTCAGATCCATGTAAGGACGCAATGGTGGCCAATACCTTGAAAAACCTGTCCTAACTCCTTCACTCCCAGTTTTATGACCCAGGAGGAACTTTGGTTTTTGTTTTAGAATGGCAGAACTAGAGTGGATGAGGATGAGATGAGTTGGGTTAAAATAGGGGCAAGAAACTGAGTGTGGTGATGACACCTGTAATTCCAGTGTTCCCAGGGAAGGCAGAGGCAGGAGGGCTGCTGCAAATTTGGGGCCAGCCTGGGTTACATAGTGAGTTCTGCAGAGTGAGGACTTTTTTTTTTTTTTTTTTTTTTTTTTTTTTGGTTCTTTTTGAGACAGGTCTCCCTGTAGCCCCAGCTGTCCTGGAACTCACTCTGTAGACTAGGCTGGCCTTGAACTCACAAAGATTGCCTGCCTCTGCCTCCAAGTGCTAGGATTAAAGGCGTGCACCACAGGCCTGGCGAGGCCTCTTTTTAAAGCCATCCCTCTCTCCAGGAAAAATAAAAATATATGTAGGGGCTGGAGAGATAGCCTAGCAGTAAGATGACTGACTACTCTTTGCAGAGGACCCCGGGTTCGATCCCTAGCACCACATGGTGGCTGAGAACTGTCTGTACTCCAACTTCCGGAGAACTCCAGTCCAGGGAATCCTAGATCCTCTCTGACCTCCGGGCATTGCCACGGACACGGTGCACAGACCTACATGCAGACAGTACATTCATACAATATGAAATAAATAAAAAATTTAAAACTATATGAATAGGCCGGGTTGTGGTGCGCGCACGCCTTTAATCCTAGCACTTGGAAGCAGAGGCAGGGCGGATCTTTGTGAGTTCAAGGCCAGCCTAGTCTACAAGTAGCAGGAACAAAAAAAAAAAACAAAACTAAAAAAAAAAATAATATATATATATATATATATGTAATAATAGTATGTATCTTGGTGTTCTTTTAAGATTTTTTTTAAAATTTTTATTTATTTTCATATGTGTATGAATGTACTGTCTGCATTTACGTTGGTGCACCCGTGTCATGCAATGCCATGGAGGTCAGAAGAGGGCGTTGGATTCCCCTGGAACTGGAGTTAAAGATGGTTTTCAGCCGCCATGTGGGTGCTGGGGATCGAACCCAGGTCCTCTGCAAGAGCAGTCGGCACTCTTAACCGCTAGGCTATCTCTCCAGCCCCAAGATTTTTTTTTCTTAAAAAAAATTTTTTTTGTTGGTCTTTTTGAGACAGGGTCTCCCTGTAGCTCCAGCTGTCCTGAAACTCACTCTGTAGACCAGGCTGGCCTTGAACTCACAGAGATCCACCTGCCTCTGCCTCCCAAGCAGTAGGATTAAAGGTGTATGCCACCATGCCGGGCTTCTTTTTAAAAATTTTTTTTATTAATTTTATTTATTTCTGTATGTGTATGAATGTACTGTCTGCATGCAAGTCTGTGCACCCGTGCCATGCAATGCCGCGGAGGTCAGAAGAGGGCGCCGGATTCCCCTGGAACTGGAGTTCTCCTGGAATTGGAGTTTCAGGCGGTTCTTGGCCGCCATGTGGGTGCTGGGGATCGAACCCGGGTCCTCTGTAAGAGCGGTCGGCGCTCTTAACCGCTAGGCTATCTCTCCAGCCCCAGCATACACCTTTAATCTCGGCACTCAGGAGGCAGAGACAGGTGGATCTCTGTGAGTTCAAGGCCAGACTGGTCTACATAGTGAGTTCTGGGACAGCTGCAACTACAGATCCTGTCTCAAAAAACAAACAAACAAAAAAACTGGGCATGGAGGTACATGCCTTTAATCCCAGCACTTTGGGAGGCAGAGGCAGGTGGATCTCTGTGAGTTCAAGGCCAGCCTGGTCTACATAGTGAGCTCCAGGCCAGCTGTAATTAAAGGGAGACTCTGCCTTGAAAAAAAAAAAAAAAAAAAAAAAAAAAAAAAGAAAAAGAAAAGAAAAAGTATTAATCTCAAAAAATATTATTTTATGGGCTGAGAGATGGCTCAATGGTTAAGAGCATTGGTTGTTCTTGCAGAGGACCCAGGTTGGGTTCCCAGCACCCAGTGGCAGCTAACAACCATCTTAACTCCAGTTCCAGGGGATTCAGTGCCTTTTTCTGACCTCCTCAGGCATTGCACCACACAGGTATACTTATATACATGCAGGCAATATACTCACATAAAATACAAATAATAAATAAAATATCTTTCATTTAAAAAATTTTTAAATTTATTTTTGTATGTGTATGAATGTACTGTCTGCATGTAGGTCTGTGCAACCATGTCTTGCAATAACGTGGAGGTCAGAAGAAGGCGTCGGTTTCCCCTGGAACTGGAATGAAAGACGGTTCTCAGCCGCCATGCAGGTGCTAGGGATTGAACCCGGGTCCTCTGCAAGAGCGGTCAGCGCTCTCAACCGCTAGGCCATCTCTCCAGTCCCTAAAATATCTTTTAAATTATTATTTTAGGGCTGGAGAGATGGCCTAGTGGTTAAGAGCGCCGACCGCTCTTACAGAGGACCCAGGTTCGATCCCCAGCACCAACATGGCGGCCGAGAACCGTCTGAAACTCCAATTCCAGGAGAATTCCAGTTCCAGGGGAATCTGACACCCTCTTCTGACCTCCGCGGCATTGCACGACAGGGGTGCACAAACCTACATGCAGACTGTACATTCATACACATACAGAAATAAATAAAATTAAAAAAAATTATTATTTTAGGGGTTGGAAAGATGGCTCAAAGGTTAAGAGGAATGGCTGCTCTTACAGAGGACCTGAGTCTAACTGAACCCACATAGTGGCTAACAACCATTCTTTTTTTTTTTTCATTTTACACTGATATTTAATGAAGTCAGAGTTGCCACAGAAGACATTTCCAGCCTGCATGAATACAGTTCCATAAGAGTTCACATCTGAGTTACAAGCTGGGCCTCTCTCTTAAAGGGATTTTCAATTTAGCGTACTCTACCTATTCCTCTTGTGTGTATTTTCTTGTGTTTAATAAGGTTTGACAAGTGGGAAAAGGCTTTGTCACATTCACTGCACTTGTATGGTCTCTCTCCTGTGTGAGTACTGTTATGAACATTGAGCAGAGACCTTTTGATGAATGCTTTTCCACATTCCTTGCACTGAGAAGGCTTCTGTCCCGTGTGAGTTCTCTCATGGATGAGGAGACCATATTTATCTGAGTAGGATTTTCCCCACTCAGTACATACAAAGGGAATGTTTCCAGTATGACCTCTCTCGTGTTTTACAAGGCAGATCTTCTGGCTGAAGGCTTTACTGCATTCTCTGCATTCACAGGGCTTCTCTCCCGTGTGAGTTCGCTGATGTATCACGAGAGTGCGCTTTGAAGAGAAGGCTTTCCCACATTCATCACATGTATGCGACTTCTCCCCTGTATGAGTTTGCTGATGTATAATAAGAGCACATTTCACAGTGAAACCTTTTCCACATTCACTGCAAAGGTAGGCTTTTTCCCCTGTGTGAGATCGCTGATGAACAATATTACTCTTTACAGTAAAGCCTTTTTCACATTCACTGCAAACGTAGGGCTTCTCTCCGGTGTGAGTTCGCTGGTGGACAAGATAGCGCTTCATGGTGAAGCCTTTCCCACAGTCACTGCATTTGTAAGGCTTCTCCCCTGTATGAGTTCTCGCATGTGCAACAAGATTGTTCTTCACAGTGAAGCTTTTTCCACACTCTCTGCACACATAAGGCTTCTCTTCATTATGAGTGCGCTGATGAACAACTAAATAGCGCTTCATTGTAAAGCCCTTTCCACACTGGCTGCACACATGCGATTTCTCTCTGTTGTGGGCTTGCTGTTTCACGGTGAGGTGGCTTGTCACATTAGGGCCTCTTCTAAGCTCACTGAGAAGATATGGTTTGTCTTTTGTATGAGTCTTCTGATTCTCAGGGAATAGGAGACTTCTGGACAGCTTCTCACACTGACCACTCCTAGGCTTCTCTCCTGTATGGAAGCTCTCACAGCTGATGAAGGTTTTCTCACCTTCAGTGTGTGCAAGAGGCCTTCTCAAGTTTTGGGGTCTTCTTTTGTCTTAGGCCTTGGGACTTATTTTCAGGGAGTTTAATTTCAGTACACAGTTTGTTTTTACCATGGAAGTAGGATTTCTCATCTCCATTAAATTCAACAGCGACATTTACTTCGTGTCTTCTATTCTGACTACTTAAGTTTGATATTGAAATTTGTCTTCCCAATTCAATCATACAGTTTTGTGTTTCACTCAGATGCATGTTTCTAAATGTGTTCTGTTCAACGCAATCTTGCGTACTCTTCAGAAATCTTTGGTTTTGAGAGTGCACTTGCATATTGCTCTTATCTTTCTTTAGTCCTGGACAGGCTCTAGTCTGGATTTTATCTTCTAGTATCCATAAATCCTTTTCATAGCCCAACTTGGAGAGTACATCTGGTTTGGTACCTTGATACCCCAGTGATACCAGGTTATTATTTTTTTTAATTTTATTTATTTCTGTATGTTTATCAATGTACTGTCTGCATGCAGGTCTGTGCACCCGTGTCGTGCAATGCCGCAGAGGTCAGAAGAGGGTGTCAGATTCCCCTGGAATTGGAGTTTCAGACGGTTCTCGGCCACCATGTGGGTGCTGGGGATCAAACCCGGGTCCTCTGTAAGAGTGGTCAGTCGGCGCTCTTAACCGCTAGGCCATCTCTCCAGCCCCGATACCAGGTTATTGTAGTTCTCCAGCATCACATCCCGGTACAGGTCCTTCTTAGCTTGGCTCAGGCGCTGCTACTCCTCCCAGGTGAATGTCACAGCCACATCCTCCAGGGTCACCGACTTCTGCTCCGGCTAACAACCATTCTTAACTCCAGTTCCAGGGGATCTGACACCCTCTTCTGAATTTGTCAGGCATTGCACAACACAGGTGCACTTCCATACATGCAGGCAATACACTCATACACATAAAATAAAAATAATAAATATTTAAAAATTATTATTATTTTAGTTATGTGTATATATGTATGCTTTCATGAGTTTATGCATACCATGTCCTTGCAGGTGCCCAAGGAGGCCAGAGGACTTTGGATCCCCCTGGAACTGGAGTTATAGGCAGTTGTGAGCTGTTTGATGTGGGTGATTGGGTTCACTAAAAGTGTAGTAAGTACTCTTGGGGGGTGGAGAGATGGCTCAGTGGTTAAGGGCTCTGACTGCTCTTGCAGAGGACCTGGGTTTGATTCCCAGCACCCACATGGTGGCTAAGAACCATCTTTAAGCTGGGTGTGGTGGCGCACGCCTTTAATCCTAGCAGAGACAGGTGGATCTCTGTGAGTTCAAGGCCAGCCTGTTCTACAGAGTGAGTTCCAGGCCAGCTGGGACTACAGGGAGACTACTGTGTCTCAAAAAATAAGTAAATAAATAGATAAATAATAAAAATAGAAAAAAATAGTCAGCACTCTTAACCACTAAGCCATCCCTCTAGCCCTGTTTCATGTTTTGAGGCAGAGTCTCACACTGTAGTCTAGGCCATCTCAGACTCACTAAATATCCCAGACTGGTCTCTAATTCATGGTGATCCTCCTTAGTACCCAGTCTCCTGGGTACTAAGATTATAGATGTTTGTCACCATATCCGACTCTCTCTCTCTCTCTCTCTCTCTCTCTCTCTCTCTCTTATCTCTCAAAAATATATTTTGAGACTATGTAACCCTAGTTGTTCGGGAATGCCCTATGTAGACCAGGCTGACCTTGAATACACAAAAATCAGGGTGCCTCTGCCTTCTAAGTACTCAGATTAAAAGTGCCGGGCATGGTGGTTTAATGCCTTTAATCCCAGCACTTGGGAGGCAGAGGCAGGCAGAGTCAGGCAGATCTCTGTGAGCTCAAGGCCAGCCTGGTCTACATAGTGAGTTCCAGGACAGCTGGAGCTACAGGAAGACCCTGTCTCAAAAAGACCAAAAAAAAAAAAAATATTCACTATCATGCCCAGCTTAAAAAATATTTTTTTCTACATTTATTTACTTTTGTGTGTGAGGAATTGAATTTAGACACTCAGGGAAGCAACTTTACCCACCGAACTATCTCCTCAAACCTCTTTGGAGGTTTAAATGAGTAACAAACTGGCTAGAGCGAGAACAAGATAAGTCTAAGAGGGCATTATTGTTGCTCTGAGCCCTTAACCTTGAACTTGTAGTTGAGCTCCATGATGTTTGTGAATCTCTTGAAGCTGGGTAAAATTTTGGAGTAAACATTGAAAGAACACAAAACAGATAGTGGATGGTTTTCCTGCCTGTGGGAGTCCAGAGTGTTTTACTTGCTTCTCAGAGAATCTGAGATCCATGAATGATTAAGAAGTGCTGAGCAAGATGACACCCAAGGGGTGCTCTTCCACTCCTCCTCTGCACTGAAGAATGCTCCTCTTTCAGTAAGGAAGGACTGACATAATTTCTGGTAGAAACGCCTGCAGCCCAAGCCCCTCTCAGGGCAGCCTCTGGCCCCTTGTGGCCAAGGACAGCCTCAAGTGACAAGAGGGGCACCTTAGCCCTTCCCTCCAGCTTTCAAATGTGGCTTCTAAGCTGGAGAAGCCTCCTGGCTAGGAGCAGAGTCTGGGCTAGACCTCCCAGCTAAGGAGAGTAAAAGTATGGAATACTATGCACAGAGACTCTAACAGGGTTGGGCCTCACTCCAGTCTTCTCTACCTTTCCCACCAGCTCTCCTGGGACCCCATGGGCAGTTACCACTGTCATGAGCTAAGGCCCAGGGCAGGCAGCAGTAATTATGATTTTATGGAAATACAGAAGGCTCTTACGCAAGGGCCTGACACACTTCCCGGCTGTGGCATCTGGGACAGCCAGGTCCCCAGGGGCTGGAGGACAGCCCCAGCCAATCCCTGATGCTATCAGCCTCAGGCACTCCGGACATTGGCTCAGAACCAGCCTCCCACTGCCCGTAGTGCTGTCACTAACCCACTATGAGTGAGCTGTTCTATGTGCCTCGGGCTTTCTGGAGGGGAGCAGCATGAAGTTCAGTGCTGGCCCCACACCCCCTCCCTGCTGGCCCCACCCCACCACAATCCAAGGAGGAGACCTGTTCCCTGTGAGGGGACAATGGGAGCGAGGAAGTGTCCTTCTTCCTAAATGAAGACACCTCTCTCATCCAAAGAAGGTTCCTTCTGTGTGTTCTCCTTGAGGCCAGGGACATAGGCTACAGCAGCTGGGTAGGAGGTCACTGTCCTAAGTGCCCTTGCTTGGCCCTGTGCTGGGCTGCTACCCCTGACCCCCAAGCCTCTGAGAGTGTCCTGAACCACACAGCCTTCTTTCTCTAGTCCATTCCCCTACCCGCCTACAAAGCATCTGTTACCAAGGTAACAGCAAGGGTGAGGAAGGGAGTGGAGCCCCGTGGAGGGACGTGGCTAAGGGTCAGAATTTGGGGGAAATTAGCATGTGAGTCCCCCACATCTTCAAGGATGGTCTTGTGCTTCAGAGGAGGTTGGCAGAGACCAGGCAAGGGACATCACTTAGAGGACCAAGAAGAGGGAGGAGGACATGTGGGTGCAGCCAGCTCTGTGTTAGGGGTGAGAATGCTTTCAGCGGACTGGGGGAGAAGTGTGAGCATCGTGATAATGCTGAAATGTTGAGGTGGAGATGGGGTCTGCCTTCAACTCCTCCCCAGAGGAAGAGCTCCAGGCACAGCTGGCGAGCTCTAGGCACAGCTGCAGTAGCTCAAACCCTGAAACCACTGGGGCTCACAGCATCCCCTGGGCAATGCTGGATATCCAAGCCAGGAGGTCTTACCTACTAAGTGTGGAGTGGAGGTGGTGGTGGGGTAAGTGGTGCCTGCATTATGGCTGTGCTGTAGACCCTGACCCAGAAAGCATGATAGAGACTTCTCTGGACCACCCTGGGGAACAGTTGGGAGAAGGGCTGAAAGTGACCATCAGGGGATTGGAAGGCAGAAGGGGTCAGAATATTCTAGAGGTATGGAACAGCCTCAGCAGAGGTAATAGCCTAGGCAAAGGCACAGAGGTATCGACTGTTCTTGCAGAAGACCCCCGGTTTGATTCCTAGCACCCACATGGCAGCTAAGAACCATCTTTAAGCCGGGTGTGGTGGCACACGCCTTTAATCCCAGCACGTGGGAGGCAGAGGCAGGCAGATCTCTGGATCTCTGCCAGCCTGGTCTACAGATCTACAGAGTGAGTTCCAGGCAGCAAGGGTTAAAGGGAGACTCTGTCTCAAAAAACACACACACACAAAAAAAGGTTGAGTGACTGACTGGAGACCATGGTGGGTTCTCTGCTGAGGAGTGACTGGCGCATTCCTGCGTCAGCCCTCACTTTTTTTTGTTTTCCTGTCCCACCTCACTGACTGCTTGAACATGTGCAGTGCCAGCACTCCCAGGGCCTGCTGGTCTCCTCGCCCACACGCTCTCCACTGCTCATCTCAAGGGAATTCCAAGCCAAGCACCATCTCCATCCCAGGCACTGAGAAAAGACTGCAAATCTCGTTTCCTGCCCTCCCACCATGTCTTCTATCATGACCACAGCAGCCATCCACCATCAACCACATTACTCATCACCGGGGCTTGCAGGACCGGAGCACAACAGAAACATTTTATCCCCAAGTCGTAGCTGAAGAGGGTGACATTTGGCAGGTTCCCCAAGACTTCCATCATAGCGTCTGATGCATGTAGGGGTTGTTGAGTGCCTGAAGGAGTGAATGTGTGAATGAGTGAGTAAATGCATGAGAAATACTTGCCTCATTCTCTAGCTCTTCAGGTTGGTACATTGCCCCACACGTAGCTATCTGGGCAAAGTGGGGCATAGCAGAGGGATTAAGAACAAAGACTGAGCTGGTGGTGGCGCACCTTTAATCCCAGCACTCAGGAGGTAGAGGTAGGCAGATCTCTGTGAGTTCAAGGCCAGCCTGGTCTACAGAGCAACAGGACAGCTGGTACTAAAAGGGAGACCCTGACTCTAAAAAAAGAACAAAGACTGAAGGGGCTGGAGAGATGGCCTAGTGGTTAAGAGCGCCAACTGCTCTTACAGAGGACCTGGGTTTGATTCCCAGCACCCACATGGCGGCTGAGAACCATTCCCTGGAATTCTCTTTTGACCTCTGTGGCATTGCACAACACAGGTGGACAAACCTACATGTAGACAGTACATTCATATACATAAAAAATAAAACATTAAAAAAATAAAAAACAGAAAAGTATTCTGGGGGCTGGAGAGATGGCTCAGTGGTTAAGAGCACTGGTTGTTCTTACAGAAGACCTGGGTTCAAATCTCAGCACCCACATGGCAGCTAACAACTGTCTGTAACTCTTCTGTTCTTCTCAGGCATTGCACAACATGGGTGCACTTAAACACATGCAGACATAACACTCGTACACATGAAATAAAAATAAAAAAAAATGTTAAAAGAAAAAAAACTACATAAAAACATTAAAAAAAAAAAAGAAAAGAAAGCCGGGCATGGTGGCGCACACCTTTAATCCTAGCACTTGGGAGGCAGAGGCAGACGGATCTTTGTGAGTTTAAGGCCAGCCTGGTCTACAGAGTGAGTTCCAGGACAGCTGGGACTACAGCGAGACCCTGTCTCGAAAAGACCAAAAAAGAAAAGTACTTTGAAGTCATATTGAGCAATGAAGACCTGATTATTAACTGAATAGCCCCTTTATGGTATAATTGTTATAAAAACAAACACAGGCTGGGCGTGGTGGCGCACGCCTTTAATTCTAGCACTTGGGAGGCAGAGGCAGGCAGATCTCTGTGAGTTCAAGGCCATCCTGGTCTACAGTGTGAGTTCCAGGACAGCTGGAGCTACAGTGAGACCCTGTCTCAAAAAGACAAAAAAAAAAAAAAAAAAAAAAAAACCCCACAGTATTTACTGGAAGAATTAATGTATTACTTTAGTGATGTACCTGAGCTAAAAGGACAAGCTTTAGGGGTACACAGGAGCCACCACGATTTGTATAACATTTTGAAGTGAATTAAATATTTTTGAACATGCTTCTTCAACAGCCAGTGTTATATTTTTCAGGTCAACACAAAGCACAATGGTTACTCTAAACTCAATATTTTCAAATTCCCATATTTAAAGTCATGCAAGGTGAAACTTCTTTGTTAGAATTAGTGGCTGCCAAATTTATACCTGTTTCTTCAGCTGTACCTTTTGTTTATTTTTAACTTTTATATTATTTTTTTAATTTTTAAAAATTATTTATTTTTTTATGTGTATGAATGTAACTGTCTGCATGTAGGTTTGTGCACCATGTGTGTGCCTGGTGTCTGAGGAGGCCAGAAAAGGTTATCTGGTCTCCTAAAGCTCAAATTTTAGGTGGTTGTAAGCTGCCCCAATGTGGGTGCTGGGGATTAAACCTGGATCCTCTGCAAGGCGTAGAACTATTTTATTTTTTTTTTTTTTTTGGTGTTTTTTTTTTTTTTTTTTTCTTTTTTGGCTGGCCTGGAACTCTCCATTTAGACCAGGTTGGCCGTGAACGCACAAAGATACTCTCCTCTGCTCACAATTGTGCTAGAGATTAAAGGGTTGCACTACTCTTAATCATGAGACATCTGTCCAGCCCCTCTTTTAAATTTTATTTTTAAATTTTTTTAATTTTTTTTTTTTATATATTATGTATTTTTTTTTTTAATTTCTGATATGGTATGAATGTACTGTTGCATGCAAGTCTGTGCACTGCCAGTGTTCGGCAGAATGACGCGGGAGTCAAGAAGAGAGGGTCTGGAATTCCGCTGGAACATGGGGAGTGTCTCCTGGACTGGAGCATAAGACGGTTTACAGAGACCGGCGCTGTGGGTGGCTGGAGCGATGACGGGTCCTTGTAAGAGGGTCGGACGTCTTAACGTAGGCACTCTCCAGCCCTTAAGTTTTATTTTTTTTATGTGTATGAATGTACTATTCTGCATGCAGGTTTGTGGATACACTTCGTGGTAGTTCGGTGAGCAAGGCGGCGGGGGAGGCTACATTGGGAAAGAAGGTTGGGATATTTCTTAGAGGGCTTGGAAACATTGTTGAGATAGTTCCTTCAGATGTACACGTGGATAAAAAAAATTAGTGGAGTTACTCGAGAATAGAGTTACTCAGCACTAAGAGGCTTAAATAGGAGCACGAACTGCTCTGGGATTTGGCTGGGTAGGTGAACCTGGTACTCATGGCAAGAGCCGGTCGGTGCATCTTAAGTGCTAGGGCTATCATCTCGCAGCTGAATTTTTTTATTGTCTCTTATACATTTTTAGCAATGCCAACCTGTTTCAATTTAAGGGCCATCCGCACAATCTCCAATCAGAAATCTGCAACTACACACTCCATTCAGTTAAGGTCTGTACATTCAAGCTGATTGAACAGATATCTGTGTAGAATTCATCCCAGAGTCAGTCAGAAAGCATCTAGAAAATCTCCCACTCCAGGGGAGAGCGAAAACGACAGTGCCCCACTACCACTAATATTATGCAGTTGAGTTTCCCAAATTTTGGGAAATTGCAGGGGTCAGCCCATCCAGAGTGGAATGGATGAGCCTCACCCTGTGAAACACCTTCTTGATCATGGTATCTCCGCTGCCAAGGTAAGTATACATGGTAGAAATGCTTAGAATGGCAGTTTCTCCTCACCGGGATTAAATCAGCTCTAGTGATTTGATTATGAGTTCTCAGTCCAGGGCCAGCCCACCAGCCATTTTCTCTTGCCAAACACTGGGACTATTGTAGTCTCATTGGCCTGACTTGAAGCAGATGTTAAAATGTAAACCAAAGAGGACAAGAAGAGGGTGGCAGTACTTGTGACTGGGAGTTATGTGAAGATAGATGTGTAGCTTGCTATGTGGTTACTGAATCGAAACATGAGTCATATCTCAGAGTAGCAGTGCTCAGTCTGTGAGCGTAGGTGGTGCATGCCTTATGCTTAGTACTGTGGGAGGCAGGCAGGTGGATCTCTATGTGAGTTCAGGCACCTTGGTCTAGTCCTAGTGAGTTCAGGACAAGCTGGAGCTACAGGAACCTGTGATGCTCAAAGAGATAAAAAAAAAAAAAAGAAAAAAAAGAGTAGCTAGTGAGCTAGTGCTCTTAATTGACTGAACCACTCCAATAATATATGCTGTATAATATTGATAAGTATATTATGTAATATAGAGGTGGTTTGTTTTTTTTTTTTTTTTTTTGTCTTTTGAGACAGGGGGGTCTCCCTGGAGCCCAGCTGGATCCTGGAACTCACTATGTAGACCAGGCTGGCTTGAAATCACAAAAATCCACGTTTTCTATGCTCCGAGTGTGGGATTGAAAGACGATTTGCCACACGAAGGGCTGGTGGCGAACTTTTTTTTTTTATTTTTCTGTCTTTGAGAACAACACCCCCCCACCACCCACCCCCACACGAACCATTCTTTACAGGGTCTCCTTGTAGCCCCAGCTTGTCCTGGAACTCACTCTGTAGACCAAGCTGGCCTTGAACTCACAAAGATCTGCTTGCTTCTGCCTCCCGAGTGCTGGGATTAAAGACATGTGCCACCAAGCCTGGTGGCAGACTTTTTTTTTTTTTTCTGTCTTTGCGAGACAGGGTCTCCTTGTAGCCCCAGCTTGTCCTGGAACTCACTCTGTAGACCAAGCTGGCCTTGAACTCACAAAGATCCGCTTGCTTCTGCCTCCCAAGTGCTAGGATTAAAGGCATGCACCACCACGCCCGGCAGGCGGACTTCTTTTTAAAAAATATTTTATTTGTGGTCGTGCACTCAAGAGGCAGAGGCAGGCGGATCTCTGTGAGTTCAAGGCCAACTTGGTCTACATAGTGAATTCCAGGACAGCTGGGGCTACAGGGAGATCTTGTCTCAAAAGAAACCAAAAAATTTTTATTTATTTTTATTTTATGTGTGAGTGTATTGCCTACAGGCATGTAAATGTACTAGTGTTGTGCAATGCCCATGGAGGTCAGAAGAGGGCATCAGATACCCTGGAACTGGAGTTATGGATGGTTGTTAGCTACCATGTGGGTGCTGGGAATTGAACCTGGGTCCTCCACAAGGGTAGCCAGTGCTGTTAACCACTGAGCCATCTTTTCAGCCCCAGAAAGGAATTCCGTAACTCCCTGCAGCACATAGCTGGACTTGGAGGACAGAAGCTCCAACCAACAGGACTGGAAAAGGAGTTATGGAGGGGGCGAGCCTGAACCATAAACCAAGAGCCTTGCTCAGTAGACACCGGCTGTGCCACAGGGGCTCTCGGGAGTGGACAGAGGGTCTGAACAAGGCCTGTGGAGTGTCTGCCTCCAGGGAGCACTGTTGATTAGCCACAGTGCAGCCATTCTGTGCACCATCTAGAGCCTCAGAGCCTCTGGATGAGAGGAAGGCCCTCCTCCGGAAGTGCATGCACAGACACAGGCCACAGATTGCCATATGGTATTGTCAGCCTTGTGTGTCTGTGTGGATGCTCTGGCATGTGCCAGGGCTATAAAACCTCACGTGCTCTTGATCATTTTGCACTGGGAAAAGAAAACCAGAAACTCAGATTTGGTGTGGGGCGGGGAGAAGAAAGCTGGGCATGGAAGCCCATGCCTACAGTCCCAGGACTAAGGAGGTGAAGAGGATTGTTGCAGACTTCAGGCCAGCCTAGGCTACATAGGGAAACTCTATCTCTAAATAAATAAAGAATATGTGTAAAGATCTAGGCCAGCCTGGTCCACATAGTGAAACTGCAGAAGAAGGATAAAGAGGCAGGGAAGGGTGGAGAAATGGCTCAGTGGTTACGAGCACTGGTTGCTCTTGCAGAGGACCTGGGTTTGGTTCCCAGCAACCACATGGTAGCTAACAACCACCTGAAACTCCAGTACCAGTGGATTCAATGCCCTCCTCTGTTCTTCATGGAGACTGCACGCATGTGATGCAGTTACATGCAGGCAAAAAAATACTCATGCACATAAAAAAAAGTTTTCTTTTTTTTTGGTCTTTTTGAGACAAGATCTCCCTCTAACTCCAGCTGGCCTGGAACTTCCTCTGTAGAACAGGCTGGCCTTGAACTCACAGAGATCTGCCTGCTTCTGCCTCCGAAGTGCTGGGATTAAAGGCGTGGGCCACCACGCTCCACCAAGAAGTATTTTTTAAAGTAAGAAATACATGCAAGGTCCTGAACTAGGGCTCCTGTTCACCTCCTGCCTGGGCGGGGGGGGGGGGTGATCCTAAAGGGTGGCTACATCAGCTTCTGCCCTCTCTGTACCCTTCCCATCATAAGAAACCACTCCCTTTGTGTCCATCGCCCTGCCATTCAGGCCAGGACAAAGCCCTGAAAAGATACCAGCTCTTGGCCACCCTTCCTGGAGTCCTGCTAGGCCTGGCCTTGGAGGCTCAAGGGCTTCTCCTGGCCTAAGTGCAACTTAGGTTGTTTTCGGAAGGAGTCTCAGGAGGGGACCTTTCCGTCCCCCAGGCAGGCAGGCAGGGATATTTCTACTCCTTCGTGACTGCTGTCTGTTCTCCAGACCTCATGGAAGGAGAAAGTATCCAGACATCTGGAGATGGAGGTATCTATCCAGGGAAGTCACTTTGCCTTTCCCCCAGAGATGGAACCTGAGCACCTGGGGTCATAGGGCAGGCCATGTGTTTAGAGCCCTGCCTCTGTCAGACACTGCGGTGGGAAGCGAAGCCCAGGGGCTGGGCTTTCTTTGTACAATGACAATAGGGCTCAATGTGGGCAACACTTCCCCAGGGAAGTTGTTTGTCCACTTGTCCGTAAGCTCAGCTGCTCTACACCCAAGGGCAGGGCAGAGGCAGAGACCAGCCCCTTGGGAGTGCCCTCCCCTGAATGCCACCCCTTAGGGTGTTTCCATAGCAAGCTGGGCTGTGTTCTGTAAACTCAAATCCCCAGCCAGGCACTCCCAATGAAAGGACAGATATCCTGCCAGCACCTGGCCTAGGTGTGCAGCCAGATAGAGAGGAGCAAAGGTCATTTTTGGGTGCATGTAATGTCATGTTTGCTTGTTCTGTCCCCTCTTTAGGGTCATGTGATGCTCCCAGGTCCGAGAGGCTCCAGGACTCTATACAGGATATGGATTTGGGACCAAGCAGGTGTCCTTACTTCTTGGATCTCTTGGGGACCAGTAGGATTGAGTGTCCCCCTAGTAGCTTTGTTTTGCTGTACCACCATCCCCCTTGTGGTCAACAATTGGTGGGGCATCTGGAGGTACCAACTTGAGCTGTACCAATGAGTCCTGGGTATCCAGCCAATAGGATGTCTTGGGCTGTGCTCCACTCTCTTGTCAGCTTGCTTATGTATAAGGCCAAGTCTGAGAAGGCAGGCACTCTGGGTCCAGCCCAAGCCTCTGCTGAACTTCCTTTCCAAGATGTTGTTTTGGTATAACCAGTCATAGTACCCATGGCCCAGTAATGGACTGCTATATGTGGCGGCCCCCAACAGCCTGCTCAGGTAAGGGATGGGTCTTCAAGGCCCTGGTCCGAAGTTCAGGGAACAAGCTTCCTGTTCTTGGGCCCTTTTAGAAAGTAGTCAAGGGGCTGGAGAGATGGCTTAGCAGTTAAGAGCACTGACTGCTCTTGCAGAGGACCCAGGTTCGATTCCCAGCACCCACATGATGGCTAAGAACCGTCTTTAACTCCAGTTCCAGGGGAATCTGACACCCTCTTCTGACCTATTACACAGGTGCACCAACCTACATGCAGACAGTACACTCATACACATAAAAAAATTAATTAAAAAAAAGAAAGTAGTCAAATGTCCTTGGAATTTATTGGGCCCTGGGACATCTCAAAACTCCCGTACCACCCACCCTCCTAGGTCATTTGTTGGATATATATAGCTGGGTGTGGGGAATACTTAGGGGTTACAAATGCAGGGAATGACTGACAGTGTTGAGTGAGACAGCCACACATTGATAATACTGGCTCTGGAAGCCAGAACTGGAGGGTGGGGGGCTCTGGCCTGGTTGCTGCTGGGGCGTTGCTACACAAAGGTATAGGTTTTTTTATGTGCATGAGTATTTTGCATGCATGGGGAGTTGCGGGGGACTGGCACAGAGAGCCAGTGACCCTTAGGAGATGGGACGAACAGGGTGGTACGAGGTTGAGTCCACTCCCTGCCAGGGAGCCCCTGCCCTACTTGAAGTAGGAAGAGCTGCTCAGTGTTCCAAGTGCAGAGTCTCTAGGCCTGGTGTTCCAGAACGTGCTGTGTGCAGCCACCACACCGTCCATGAAGCAAAAGGAAGAGATCCTCACCTACTTTAACCAGGATATCCTGCTTTAGGGGAGGGGATTCAAGCTCTGGAAGAGAGGCCTTGGGTAGGCCAGAGGGGACATGCCTGTGCTCCTCAGTGCTTGGTTCCTATGTCATCTAATCTCTCTCAGGCCAGTCCTAGGAGGTGCACATGTTCTGCCACTCCAGGCTGGATGATGCCACTCAGTGCCCCAACTGCTGAAGGTAGGTGACCCCCAAACTGGCAAAGGCTGAAAAGGGCTGTCCCACTGGGCAGGAAGCCAGTGTCACCACTGTGATGTTGCTGTCAAGTAGAACTCCAGAGTTCATTATTTAATTTGACCCTGGTGATAGCTCAGTGGTGGGCAGAAATTGTTAAGGAAACAGGAACAGAGAGTGGAGGATTTTCTCAAGGACAGAGTCCGCAACAGAACTGAGATTCAGATACATCAATACAGTGTTACATACTTGAGCTTTACTCAACAGATGACCTAGTTAGTGCCCATTCTGTGCCAGACACTGCTCTGTGATGGAGGGGTTAAGATGTAAAGACAAGCAGTTCCCTCCTCGGGAGGCCTGCCTTCTACAGACAGATAAGCAATCACATGAATTATACACAGGTACGTGGTGCTGAGGAGAATGTAGGGTAACTGTGATAAGGCACCGCCAGTCCGATCTGACAGAGGACGCAGAAGCTCAAGGAGTTCAGGTGATGTCAGCAGTGTCTCAGCTTGTGTCTGAACACAGATCTGGGGACCCTAGTGACAGGGTCAAGGAGGTGAAAGGGTGGGAAGGTTGGTCTAGCAAGCATGCCCTGGCACATGGAAATCTGGTTCCTGTGGTGGTTCATTATAGGCGCCCTCGGTACACCAAGCAGCAGCAGCTAGATGGCGTTGACCCGGGGACCGTATCCTGGACATCAGTCAGGAGGCCCTTCCAGTTTGTTTCTGAGCTTGGAAATCCTTGTGAACAAGGAGGAGTGAGCCCCCTACTTGCTACCTGTGCCTACAGACGCGCCACTGCTTGTGGGAGCGACTGAACCCCGTGTTCCCCTCCCAACCGAGCGCAGTGGAGCCTCACTGGATCTTCCCTCTTTCTGCAGGGAGCTAAAAGGCAGGACCACAGGGGGCTGCAGGCCTGAGGCGGGAGGCCACGTGGCAGAAAGCTCAGAAGTCAAAAGAGGGCGAGGATGAGGCAGAGTAAAATTAGCTCTGCCAGAAAACACTTCGATGGAAAAATGTGCACAAATGCTTACTGAACCTCAATGCAGGGGAGGACTCATTAAACATTAAAGCAATGAAAGGAATTATGAAACAAGGAAGAAGTTGGCATCATTAAAGAAGAGTAGTTTGAACTGAGGTCTATCCTGATGGGGCTTCTCCATCCAGTAGCCACACATCGTTGGAAACGCCTCATACAGTAACACTTGTGGTCTTTCGTGACTCACAGGACTATTTCTTGGGCCTGTGGGAAGGAACTACAAGACAATTAACATACTATAAAAGACTAATTTGTCTATTGGATCTAGGTACTGGCATATTCTGCAGACCATACATAGTATTCCTGAGTGATGATGGCTTAGGAATGAATATGATCTGAACTCATTTCAAAGTATGGTTCCCGAGTGCTCTCTACTGGTTTTAGGGTGTGAGCAACCTGATAAACAGAGTTCCTAAAATGTGGCTTCAAGAAATTGGGTGCTGCCGGGCATAAGGCCAGCCTGGTGGTCTATATAGTGAGTGCCAGGGCAGCTAACAAAGACCCTCTCAAGGGACCCCCCCACTCCCCCCCTTAAAGTTGGATGCTTAAGATTTCAGGTAGAGAAATTTGAAGATACGATCTTAATCCATGATAAAAGAACTGTGATGATTCACAACTGGATTAAGGAACGCCAGTCTCCTTGACAAAGCTGACCTTCTGCAACCTCAACGGAGAGTGATGACAGAAGACTCACAGCATCCCTTAAATAAAGATTTATTGACTTTAAAATAAAAAAAAAGAAGAGTAGTTTGAGGGGCTAGAGAGATGGCCTAGCGGTTAAGAGCTCTAGGTTAACTGCTTTTGCAGAGGACCCAGGTTCAATCCCCAGCACCCACGTGGCGGCTGAGAACTGTCTTTAACTCCAGTTCCAGGGCAATCTGACACCCCCTCTTCTGATTTATGCAGCATTGCATGACACAGGTGCACAAACCTACATGCAGACAGTAAATTCATACACATACAAAAATAAATAAAATTTAAAAAATATGATACTTGGGGCCGGGTGTGGTGGTGCACGCCTTTAATCCTAGCACTTGGAGGGCAGAGGCAGGCGGATCTTTGTGAGTTCAAGGCCAGCCTGGTCTACAGAGTGAGTTCCAGGACAGCTGAGGCTACAGGGAGACCCTGTCTCAAAAAGACCAAAAAACAAAAATATGATACTTAAAAAAAGAAGAGTAGTTTGAGCCCGGTGTGGTGGTGCACACCTTTAATCCCAGCACTCGGGAGGCAGAGGCAGGTGGATCTCTGTGAGTTCAAGGCCAGCCTGGTCTACAAAGTGAGTTCAGGCCAGCTGGGGCTAGAGGGAGACCCTCTCTCAAAAAGACAAAAAAGAAGAAAGAAAGAAAGAAAGAAAGAAAGAAAGAAAGAGAGAGAGAGAGAGAAAGAGAGAAAGAAAGAAAGAAAGAAAGAAAGAAAGAAAGAAAGAAAGAAAGAAAGAAAGAAAGAAAGAAAGAGAAAGAAAGAGTAGTTTGAGAAGGCTGGAGAGATGGCTCAGCAGTTAAGACAGTGCACTGCTTCTGCAGAGGACGGAGTTTCATTCCCAGCACCCGCATCAGGCAGCTCACACAACCGCCTGTAACTCCTATTCCAGAGATCTGAGCTATCTATGATATCCTCCAGCACCTGAACTCAAATGCACATACTTACACACATACATATATTTAAAAATAAAATCTTAAAACATTAAAAAAATTTTGCTAATTTTATTTTCTGTGTATGAGTGTGTATTGCCTGCATGCCTGTAAGTGCACCAGTGTTGTACAATGCCCAGGGGAGTCAGAAGAGGTTGTTGAATACCATAAAACTGGAGTTAGGCATGGTCGTTAGTCACCATGTGGGTGCTGGGAATTGTACTGGGGTCTTCTGCAAGAACAGCCAGTGCTCTTAACCACTGAGTCATCTCTCCAGCCTCTAAAAAAAACTTAAAGAAAAAAAAAAAGTAGCTTGATCTGGGCCTTTAATTCCAGCACTCAAGTGGCAAGGGGATCTCTGTGAGTTCAAGGCTAGCCTAGTCTACATAGTGAGTTCCAGATCAGCTGGGGCTACAGGGAGACAAACATCTGTAACTTGTTCTAGGAGATTTGATGCCCTCTTCTGTCCTCCTTGGGGCACTGCATGACATGGGTGCACTTATATACATGCAGGCATAACACTCATTAAATTAAATTGAAAATTAAAAGCAGTTTTCTGGGTATGTTGACACATGCCTTTAATACCAGCACTCCAGAAGGAGATCTCCGTGAGATCTAGGCCAGTCTCATCCAAGCCAGCTGGGGCTACAGGGAGACTAAATAAATAAATAAATAAATAAATAAATAAATAAATAAATAGAAAATAGTTTGAAAGGCTGGGTGTAATGACAAAAGCCTATAATCCCAGCACACAGGAGGCAGAGCCAAGAAAACAGCCTGCAAGTTTGAGGCCAACCTGGGCTACATAGTGAGTTCCAGGCCAGACTGGGTTAATTAACAAGATTCTGTCCCTAAATAAACAAATGAACAAACGAACAGACAACCCTCAAATAAGGTCTGGAGAGATGGTTCAGTGGTTAATAATACTGACTGCTCTTGCAGAGGAGATGGGATTCCATTCCCAGTATCCACATGGTGCCTAACAACTCTAATACCAGCTCCAGGGAATCTGACACCCCTTCTGGCCTCCATGGGCATTGTATACATGGAGTGCACCTACATACATGCAGGCAAAACACTCATACAGATAATAAATGAATCCACCCCAAACCACAAAAATGACAAAAATGGTATAAGTGGATTTGGTGGTATATACCTGTAGTTCCAGTGCCTGAGAGATTGAGGGATGAGAACCAAGAATTTGAGGCTGGGGAGATAGCTCAATGAGTAAAATGTGTGCTGAGCAAGCATGAGAATGGGACTTTGGATCAGTAGTTCCCATGTAAATGCCAGGTGGGCACTCAGAAGGCAGAGACAGGAGAGTCTCAGAGCAAGCTGGCTACCTACACTAGCTGAATTAGTGAGCTCAGGGTTCAAGCGACAGACTATGTCTCCATATGTAAGGTAAAGAGTGATTGAGTACACCTGACATCAATCTCTTGTGTACACAAGCAGACACCTGTATAGACATACACATACACATACACGGCAGACAGACGGACAGACAGACAGAAACACACACACACACACACACACACATACACACACACACATGAGGGGCTAGCAAAATGGCTCAGCAGGTTAAAGGGCCTGATGACCCAAGTTTTATCTTGGGAACCTATATGGTAGGAGAGAATTAAGTCCTGAAAGTGGGAGTACACAGACATCCCCTACGAGACAGTTGTGGCGGCTTGTACTTGTAATCTCAGAGCTGGGGAGGTGAAGTCAGGCAGAATCCCTGGGTTCATTGGCCAGAAGCTTACCCTACTCAGCAGGCCAATGAGAGATTCTGTCTCAAAAAAAATTATACACACACACACACACACACACACACACTCACACACATGTGTGCCAGGCATGTTGGTGCACATCTATAATCCCAGCATTTGGGATGCAGAAGCAGACAGATCTCTGTGAATTCAGCTGATCTGATCTACATAGTATACATAGTGAGTTCCAGGCCAGCTGGGGATATAGCAAGACCCTGTTTCAAAAACACAATACATACACACACACATACACACACACACACACACACACACACACACTGAGGATATAGCAAGACCCTTTTTCAAAAACACAATACACAGCCGGGAGTAGTGGCGCACGCCTTTAATCCTAGCACTTGGGAGGCAGAGGCAGGTGGATCTTTGTGAGTTCAAGGTCAGCCTGGTCTACAGAGTGAGTTCCAGGACAGCTGGGGCCACAGGGAGACCCTGTCTTGAAAAGACAAAAAAAGAAAACCCCAAAAAACAAAAACACAATACACACACACACACACACACACACACACACACACGTAAAAATTAAAAAAAATTTACCAGGCCAGGTGGTTTATTCCTTTAATCCCAACATGTGGGTGGGTGAGTTCAAGGCAGGTGGTTCTCTGTGAGATAGAGACCAGCCTGGTCTACATAGCAAGTTCCAGGCCAGTTGGGGCTATAGGGAGACCCTGTTTCAAAAAACAAAAACAGAAACAGAAAACAAAAGACAAAAAAACTCCAGAACCAACCAACCAACCAACCAACCAACCAAACAAACAAACAAAACCCACCAAGGTGGAATGGGACCTGGCGAATGACATGCACACACACACACACATACACACACACAAGGTGGAATGGGACCTGGTGAATGACATGCACACACACACACACACACACACAGAATAGGCATTGGAGGCTGGACATGGTTTACACTTGTAATCTCTAGCACTTAGGAGGCTGAAACAGGAACACCATCAGTCTGAGGCCAGTCTGATCTACAAAGTAGGATCCTGTATCAAAATCCTCCCAACCCCTGTAATCCCAGCACTCAGGAGTCTGAGTTCCAGGCCTGCTTGTGTTACACAGTAAAAAGCTATCTCAGACAACACAAGGGATGAGGTGTATCTCAGTGGAGAGTGATTGGCCAGCATGCAGCGGGCCCTGGGCTTAATCTCTGGTGCTGTAAAAGTTTGGGAAAGACACTCTGAGGTTTGGGAAGAATTCCTGCATGTGGTAAGACCTGGAATCACCTGCTCTTTTTCTCTGCCTCAGGTTCAATGTATCAGCACTGAGTTCACACCTCCAAAGAAAAGTGGAGAAACAGGTGTCCCTTTCCACCTCCAGATTGATACTTTCAAGTCCAGTGACAAGAGGCTTCCAGGGGAGCGTCTGCATTCAGCCAGCTGCCTCATGAATGTTCAAAGTACTGACAGAAATGGATCTTGCTGGCTGGTGTGGACCCTCAGGCTGCCACTGCACCAATTCCACAGAACCCCCTAAGGAGAGCCTCTGAGATGGTATCACTCTCATGAAGCCCAAAGGAGCTGACTAGAAACAGGAAGAAGACTGAGAAACAAACCCTGTCTGAGAGACAAGTATCAGACAGGTTATTCTTTTTAGAGGTTTCTTTCTGCTGGTACCAGCAGAACAAAGACTCTTCCTGTACTGCTGGAGACACTGAGGCTTAAAAGCTGTGGCTGATGGAGGACTACAGGACTCTTCAGTCCCTGTGACTCCCTGCCCCTACTCCTGCAGAGGACAGCCATGGTCCTGTCTGCTCTCCAAGGCTCCCGGCAGCTGGGGCCTGTACACTACTAGTCTTGTGCCCTGTGACTTCTTGCTTCACTGTCATGTTTTGGCTCCCTCCTTCATCCTTAGACCCAGGATAGGTTTCCTCTGCGTTTCTGCTGAAACTTTGAATGTGTCAAGTCCTTCCTTTAGGACAGAGACCTAATCTAGCCCCTTGCCAGTCCTTGCCAGCCGTTACCCTGGCCCACCTTGCTGTTTGTTTGCTTCCAGTGCTCCCCACGGCCAGAGTCCACCACAGGGTCCCATCCACCTGTCTGCAAAGAGCCCCTACGCCTGTAAGCTCCTGGCCCTGGGTAGGTGAGGTGGGGTGCTCCCGTGCTGGTTCCTGGGTGAGAGTAGAGGCTGGCTCACAGGGAGAGCAGGGCTCAGAGTTCACTAAAGCTTGATAGGGAGCCAGAAAAGGCCATGGGGACTGGGTGCATTGCTCACAGAGCCCACCCCGCCCAGGCTCTCTTCTTCACCACCATTCCCTTTGGACCCCTTGGGATGTAACCCAGCTGAGGTAGGTCTTCCCTTTCCAACTCCCAAAGGTAATCCCAAAGGCCAAGGGCTTCATCTCAAATTCTAGAATAGGTAGGTTCTTCCATCTAGTGGCCAAATATGGTATGGCCACAGCTGGCAAGGACCAAACAGGATGCTCCATCCCCTCAGGTGTGTGAGCCTCCAAGGGGCTAGTCTCTTCCCTATTAGTTCCTGGGTCTGTGGGATCACCTCCATGGTCATGTTTCAGGACTTGGACCCTGAGTCGCCATCTCAGAGATGCAGTAGTGGCTGCATAGACACTGGTTGTCTAATTACTGCCAGATGGGCACTGTCAACTAGGCTAACAGGTTTCATAGAATGTTTTGAGCCTTGGGGCTGGAGAGATGGCTCAGCGGTTAAGAGTGCTTCTCTTGCAGAGGACCCAGGTTAGATTTCCAGCACCCATATGGTGGCTAAGAACCCATCTTTAATCCAGGCATGGTGGTACACGCCTTTAATCCTAGCACTCGGGAGGCAGAGGCAGGCAGAGCTCTGTGAGTTCAAGGCCAGCTTGGCCTACAGAGTGAATTTCAGGCCAGCTGGGACTAAAGGGAGACCCTGTCTCAAATAAAATGTTTTGAGCCTGAAGTTACCTTAATGACCACTTAAGAGTCAATTTTTTTGGTCTTTTTGAGACAGGGTCTCCCTGTAGCCCCAGCTGACCTGGAACTCACCCTGTAGACCAGGCTGGCCTCAAACTCACAGAAATCTGCTTGCCTCTGCCTCCCAAGTGCTGGGATTAAAGGTGTGTGCCACTACAACCTGTGAGTACATACACATACAAAAAAAATTTTTTTAATTAAAAAAATTTTTTTTGTATGTGTATGTACTGTCTGCATGTAGGTCTGTGCACCCATGTCGTGCAATGCCGTGGAGGTCAGAAAGAGGGCATCGGATTCCCCTGGACTGGAGTTAAAGAGGGTTCTCAGCCGCCGTGTGGGTGCTGGGGATCAAACCTGGGTCCTCTGCAAGAGTAGTCACTCTTAACCGCTAGGCCATCTCTCCGGCTCCCGAGTCAGTCAATTTTTAGATAAGGTCTCATGTCACCAAGGCTGGCATAAAAATAACTGTTGTTCCCAAACATAGATTGGAAGTCTTGCTCCTCTCGGCTCCCAAACACTGGGATTACAGGCGCACAATACAAGTCTAGCTTCCCATTTTCTTCTCTTTTTAGACCAAGAAACTCAGGCCCAAGAGAGAAGCCAGTCCAAGAGTACAGAGCAAGGCTGGCAAGGATGGACTGAAAAGTTAGGCTTGGGGCTCTGTATTTGGGTCAGAGGTAGAGCATATGCTTAGCATGCACGAGGCCCAGTGTTTGATCCCTAACACCAAAAAAATGTTAGGGTTGGGGGTGGTGGTGGAACATGCCTTTAATCCCAGCACTCAACTGGCAGAGGAAGTGGATCTCTGTGAATCTGAGGCCAGTGTGGGCTACAAAGTGAGGCTCTGTCTCAACTGAAAAAAGGGGTGGAGAAATGGCTTAGTAGTTAAAGAGCACTATCAGCTCTAACAAAGGACCAAGTTCAGTTCCTAGTACTGACATGGTGGCTAATAACTGTAACTCCGGTTATAGGGGATCTGATGCTCTCTTCTGGCCTCTGTGGGCACTGGACACATGTGGTATACTGACATACAAACACACACACATAAATAGAAAAACAATACCCCACCACCACCAAAAAAACCCTTTAGGCTTCTGTAGTCAAACCACTGGCACCACTCTTTCAGGGACAGAGGATGGGTTATTTTTCCTACATCTAGGGTCCAGCATTCACCAAATGCCCAAGAAACTGCTTAGTATATTCCTTCCCTAGTGACCTGAGAGGACCAGCAGCTGATAAGTGGGCATGTGTTGTTCAGTAGGAAGGGCTGATGCACTTTCCTTTGGTCAGGCCTACCTGTCACCAGCAGCTGAGAAGTGGGCATGTGTTGTTCAGTAGGAAGGGCTGATGCACTTCCCCTTGGTCAGGCCTACCTGTCACCAGCTGACTTTTTATGTGCGCTGGAGGCCACTCAGCAAGAGAATGGGGTTCCTAAGAAGCCGAACCACGATGAGCTTTCAGTCCCTTTCCAGAAGACATTTGGGCCTGTGGGGATCCTCTTCTGCTCTGGGGAGGGTGATACCCTGCCCTTCCTAGTACCAAGATATCTTCCTTCCATTCCCCATCTCCCTGGAGATGAGTCCTCTCTCCTCCCAAGATGACTTTGGGATTCATTCCACTGTGATCTACTTCTTCACCCTTACCTGACTGTCCTTCTGTTGGTATACATACTGAGAACAGCAGAGGCCAATTTCTCAGAAGCTGGTTATTCCCTGAAGTGTTCTAGCTCTTTAAACTGGGGTCTTGCCATCAAAGTTGTTTTTTTTTCTCTCTCTCTTTACTTTCTCTTCTCTTCACTCCACGAAGCAAGGCTCCCTGGCCACTCCTTCCTCTAAGGATGACAATCCTCTTGGCAAGCCCTCTTTCCTTCCCCTTGTGCTGCCTGCCTCCCATACTTCTATCAACGTGTCTCTGGATGAACTCAGTGCTGTAGGGCTGCTGGGGGAAATGGCTGAGCTCCTGATCCTCCCAGCCATTCCGATTCATTAACTCTTCCACAAGGACGCTGAGGGGCATCCTTGTTCTCAGCAACCAGGTAAAAGGGAAGGTACCAGGAACATGCCCTGATCACTCCTCTGCCCTGCTTGGCTTCCTGCCTCTTCCCTCTTCCAGGTGGTCTAGAGCCTAGAGGATGAATCTTTGTGGCATGCCAAAGAAAGGGAAGCCTTAGGCTAGGCTTAGCACATAACTGTAATCCCAGAATTCAAGAGGCTGGACAGGAGGACTGAGTTTTAGGCTAGCCTGGATTGCACAGTGAGACTATGCAATAAAAAAGAAAGTAGGGTTAAAAATATCTTTAAAATTTATTTATTAGCCAGGCGTGGTGGCGTGCGCCTTTAATCCTAGCACTTGGGAGGCAGAGGCAGGCGGATCTTTGTGAGTTCAAGGCCAGCTGGGACTACAGGAGACCCTGTCTCGAAAAGACCAAAAAAATCCCAAAATTTATTTATTTAGTTTTTGTGAGACAGGGTCTCCCTGTAGCTCCAGATGTCCTGGAACTCACTCTGTAGATTGGGCTGGCCTTGAACTCAGAGATCTGCCTGCCTCAGCCTCCCAAGTGCCGGGATTAACGGCATGTGCCACAACGCCCGGCTGAAATATTTTTATTTTACGTATACGAGTGCATTGCCTCCATGTGTGTAAGTGCACCTGTGTTGTGTAATGTTTTGAAAGTCAGAAGAGGGCGTTGGATTCCCCTGGAACTGGAGTTAAGGATGGTTCTTAGCTGCCACGTGGGTGCTGGGAACTGAACCTGGGTCTTCTGCAAGAGCAGTCAGTGCTCGTTTTTTTTTTTTTTTTTTTTTTTTTTTGGTCTTTTGAGACAGGGTCTCCCTGTAGTCCCCAGCTGTCCTGGAACTCACTCTGTAAACCAGGCTAGCCTTGAACTCACAAAGATTCACCTGCCTCTGCCTTCCAAGTGCTAGGATTAAAGGTGTGCACCACCACGCCCAGTGCTCTTAACCCCCTTTCCAGCCCCCTACAATTTGTGTGTGTGTGTGTGTGTGTGTGTGTGTGTGTGTGTGTGTGTGTGAAAGGTCTCCCTGTAGCTCCAGCTGGCCTGGAACTTGCTCTGGATTAAAGGCATGCACCACCACACCTGCCCCCCCTTAATTTTTTTAATCATATTTTTTAAATTTTTATTTATTTTTTTGTGTATGAATGTACTGTCTGCATGTAGGTTGGTGCACCCTTGTCATGCAATACCGCAGAGGTCAGAAGAGGGTGTTGGATTCCCCTGGAACTGAAGTTAAAGACAGTTCTTAGCAGCCATGTGGGTGTTGGGAATCCTAACCGCTAAGCCATCTCTCCAGCCCCTTATTATTTTATGAGCGTATTGCCTGCATGTAAGTGCACCCATGTCATGCAATGCCCTCAGAGGTCAGAAGGGGATCAGATTCCCCTGGAACTGGAGTTATGAAGAACTGTTAGCGACCATGTGGGTGCTGGGAATTGAACCCAGGTCCTTTGCGAGAGCAGCCAATGCTCTTTAACTGCTGAGCCGCCTCTCCAGCACTGGAAAGACTTTAGAGGAAGGAGTATCTGGCTGACCTTGAGAGTGGATGAGAGTGTTTAGGAAGCATTGCCTGCTAGATGAGATCAGAAGGTAAGGCCTAGTGTCCCTCCAGCTCCAGTCTGTCTGCCCCTCACACTGGCAGTGTGGAAGCACAGCTCTGATGAGTCTATAGAGATTCTTCCTGCTAGGGAGCTGGGAAAAGGTGGATCTGAAATGAATCTGGAAGAACATCTAGTTATGGGGGGGAAGAGGGGAGGGCATCATGGACCTATCACAGGTGGCCTGGCAGGTGGACACTGTTTCCTCTCAATGGTGTCTGTTTATTTTATTTTTTTTATTGCTTTCAGCACAGAATCCAGATGGCTACTACTTGATTCTGACCTAATACAGGCTCGATGCCAGCCTGTTGCGTGTGCTTGAAGCCTTGTTAAAATGATCAGCTGACCCCCAGATGAAGTCAAATCATTCTGTGCTTTAACCCTGGGAAAAGATACATAATCTTATCTCCTTTTTCTTTCTGCTCAGAAGCAACTTGGGACCCTAGATACAGCCTCCATCCCACATTTTGAATCATCCAAACTCAAGAGGCAAAAAAAACCTGTCAGTATAGACAAGGAGCATTTTTGCCACCAGCAGTATTAGTTACTGGCCACTGAATAATTAAACATTTTACTCTTGGCCAGGCTTGGGAGCACAAGCTTTTTTTTTTTTTTTTTTTTTTTTTTTGAGACAAGGGTATCCTGTGTAGCCCGCAACTGGCCTAAATTCTCAGAGATCTTGCCTGCTCTGCCTCCCTAAGTGCTGGGAATTGAGAAGCATTGTGCCGGGGTGCTGAGAGATGGCTAGCGGTTAAGAGCCCGCCTTGCTCTTTCAGAGGGACCCGCGTTTGATCCCAGTCACCCACATGGGCGGCTGAGACTGGTCTGCTACTTCAGTTCCAAGAATCTGAACACCCTTTCTGACCTCCCCGGCATGCACGGACGACAGGTGCACAGGACCTGCACGCAGACCAGTGACTCCACCTCACCCCATCCACCCCCCGGCCAGAGCACCATGCCTTAAATATTCAGCATTTAGTGAGACAGAGCAGGGCAGATTTTGTGAGATCAGGCCAGCCTGGTTCTTATGAGTTCAGGCCTAGCTTGGACAATAGAGAAACCCTGTATAAAAAAAAAATTTCTTTTAACTCATCCTTCCTTGTAAAGTTTTGAATTATAACATTTAAAGATATACAACATGGAACTGGATAGCTCAGAGCACTCGCTCTCTTCTTTCTTACGTCCAGGACCAGGTCCCAACTACCATTATGGATCCTAACTCAACTAACTCTCGTTCCAGGGCTCTTTGACCTCCTCTTGTAGACACTGGGTGCATGTAGTATATATACAATATGCAGGGAGAATAATCATCCACATAAGGTAAAAATTTTCCTAAAACATTTTTAAAAATTTCTATTTTTAAGTGTATGAAGTACTAGTCTGCATAGGTTTGTGCACCCATGTCCGTGCATCACGTGAGGTCAGAAGAGGCGTCTATTCCCCTGGAGCTGGAGTTTCTCCTGGAATTGGAGTTTACAATGTTCTCTAGCTGCCATGTGGTGCTGGGATCGAACCAGGGTCCTCTGCAAGAGCAGGATCGTGCGTCTTTTAACCCCAGGCTATCTTTCCAGCCCCCAAAATAATTTTTAAATAAAATTTTTTTTTTTTTTTGATGGCCTAGCGGTTAAGAGCACCGACTGCTCTTACAGAGGATCGGGGTTCGATCCCCAGCACCCACATGGCGGCCGAGAACCGTCCGAAACTCCAATTCCAGGAGAACTCCAGTTCCAGGGGAATCCGACACCCTCTTCTGACCCCCGCGGCGTTGCACGACACGGATGCACAAACTTGCATGCAGACAGTACATTCATACACATACAGAAATAAATAAAATAAAAAAAATGTATTGTTCAGTTTTCTTTTTATTAATTTTATTTATGTATGTGTATGAATGTACTGTCTGCATGCAGGTTTGTGCATCCGTGTCGTGCAAAGCCGCGGAGGTCAGAAGAGGGTGTCGGATTCCCCTGGAACTGGAGTTCTCCTGGAATTGGAGTTTCGGACGGTTCTCGGCCGCCATGTGGGTGCTGGGGATCGAACCCGGGTCCCCTGTAAGAGCGGTCGGCGCTCTTAACCGCTAGGCCATCTCTCCAGCCCTTGTTCAGTTTTCTTGACTTTGTGATCCCGAAGTAGAAATAACCATTTGAAAAAAAAAAATTAAATTTGTGTGTTTTTGTGTGGCTATGTGCACATGAGGGTAGGTGCCTGTGGAGGCCAGAGGAGTAACTCCTTGGAGCTGGAATTACAGGCAGTTGTGAGCTGCCTGATGTTGGTGCTGGGAACTGAACTTGGGTCTTCAGCAAGAGTGGCAAGTACTCTTAACTGCTGAGTTATCTCCCCAGCCCTGGAAATACCCTCTATACTTTAAACAAGGGAAACAGCCTCAGAAAGATTCCTCAGCATTTAGATCACTTGGGTCCATTTATTTATTTATTTATTTTTTTTTGGTCTTTTCGAGACAGGGTCTCCCTGTAGTCCCAGCTGTCCTGGAACTCACTCTGTAGACCAGGCTGGCCTTGAACTCACAAAGATCCGCCAGCCTCTGCCTCCCGAGTGCTAGGATTAAAGGCGTGTGCCACCACGCCTGGCCACTCGGGTCCATTTAAAATTTCCAAAAAAAAAAAAAAAATACCCCCCAAAACAAAAAAACTTGTTTTAAAGCCAAGACTATAGGGCAGTGCAGGGGATTAAACCTAGAGGTTTGTACATGCAAGGAAACACTCAACCACTGAGATATGCCCTCAGTACCCACCTTTTATGGAGCTGAATTGTTTAGGCCTTAAGAAATCTTTCGCTACATTAGGGTCATAATTTCCTGTGCATATTTATTTTTGTAGTTTCAGGGACTGAATGCAGAGTCTTGCACATGCTAGGCAGGTATTTTAACACTTGGCTACATACCCAGCCACATGCATGTATTTTTTTATTACATTTACTGGGGCAGGGAAACACATGCCACAGCACATGTAGAGGTCACAGGACTTCACAAGTTGGTTCTCTCCTTTCACCATGTGGGTTCCAGGAATGGAACTCAGGTTGTCAGGTTTGGCAGCAGTCACCTTTACCTACCGAGCCATCTCACTGGTCATCCTCCAAAACATTTTCTTAGGGCTCAAAACAATGGATTTCATTACAACATTTTCCCAACACATATGTCATTATATTTGGTTAAGATTTACCTCCTTGCTGAGTCTTAAACCCATGGCTGCCAAGGGTAGGCAGGAAAAAGGCTTTCTAAATCCTGGCCGAATTAACAATGGACAGGGAAAGAGAAGTTTGCATATCTAAAGGCCTGGAAAGTATCTCCAACAAATTCAGGGCTGACTCAGTTAATATAGCCAAGTAGATACCTCTCCTTGCATCTCTCAAAAGGGCTTTGTGGCCCTCTGATGACTAATTCAGACCTCATCCATAATTTATGCAGCATAAAGAACAGATGACACACACCTGTAATCCCAGCAGTCAGCAGGCTGAATCACAAGGATCTTGTTTTGAGACTTGGCTGGGCTATATAGCAAGATCATTTTGTTAGGTCCAGGTTTCCCAGAATCCTAAGGGGCACACAGGTGCCCACTTCCTCCAGAAGCTGCCAATCCTCTGACCCCTTCCCACTTACCTGAGGCCCCGCCCCATGGGTATAAAGGGTGGACCCCAGCCGCCATAACTCTCTCTGTGCCCCTCTCTGTCTCGTCCCTGCCCCCCTGCCATGCTGCTCCGTCCCACCACGTGTCTGCAGGCGGCTCACGCTGGCAGTCCCACATGGAAGTAAAAGTAAAGCATGTTCCTAGAGCGACCTATGCCTCATGTGCCTTTTATTGGTTTCCTGCTTTTTTTATACTTAATAGTTTTGAACAAAAAAAGTGGATGTCAAATAGAGTTTATGATTTCATATGCCTCCTCGAGGGGTTTTCAAGGGGCTGTATTATTTTTCCGTTCAACTCTGATACCGAGCTACACCCCAGCCCTTCTTTTTGGGTCTGAGATAGGGAGCACTCATGTAGCCCAGATTGGTCTCAAACTTGTAACGTCATCAAGAAAGACCTTGAACTCATGATCTCCGTGATCCTCAACCAAGGGCTGATGGCTTCACTCTGCAGCTCAGGATGGCCTCAGGATCTACTGTAAATCTGGCTGTACAGCTCATCTTTACCAAAAGGCTAGGAACCCTATGGTTATCTCTATGTATCTCAGTTCCAAAGGCCTCTAGTGCCGGCTGGATATTGAAATATTGTTGAAAAATGCAACGAGCACATGAACATTATGTACCATTATTTAATTCCCACAATGCTATTAGATATTAATATCTTCATCTTACCTATGAGGGGTACAGATGGTTGTCTAAAGTCACAAGGCAGTATATGCTACAGATCTGAATCTTGACAATCTCACTTCTGCACTTCTATGTTTCATACCACATCCACTCCATCTCAATCCCTTCCTTAACAAGAGGGAACGTGTGCACTGTATAGAGATATAGGACTTTTTTTTTTTTTTTTTTGTCTTTTTGAGACAGGGTCTCCCTGTAGCCCCAGCTGTCCTTGAACTCACAAAGATCCGCCTGCCTCTGCCTCCCGAGTGCTAGGATTAAAGGCGTGTGCCACCACACCCAGTGACTCTTTTGGTCTTTTTGAGACGGTCTCCCTATAGCCTCAGCTGGCCTGTAACTTGCTACGTAGACCAGGCTGGCCTTAAATTCAAAGAGATCCACTTGCTTCTGCCTCCCAAGTGCCGGAATTAAAGGCATGTGTAACTGGGGATGGAGAGATGGCTCAGCGGTCGAGAGTGCTGACTGCTCTTGCAGAGGACCCAGGTTTGATTCCCAGCACCCACATGGAGGCTAAGCGCTGTCTTTGGCTCCAGTTCCAGGGGAATCCAACACTCTCTTCCCATCTCTGTGGTGTTGCACAACATGGGGGCACCAACCTGCATGCACACAGTACACTCATACAAAAAAAAAAAAAAAAAAAAAAAGGCATGTGTAACCATGCCCAACTCATTTTTTTTAAACAGTGCTTGGGACTGAAATTAGGCATGTGTACACACACCACACATTCATGAGGTACCCTACCACTGAGCTACATTCCCAGAACTCAGGATGAATTTTAACCACTAAATTAGTTAAGGCAACTCTGACTTTTTTTTAAATTTTATTTATTTCTGTATGTGTAGGAATGTACTGTCTGCATGCAGGTCTGTGCACTCGTGTCGTGCAATGCCGCGGAGGTCAGAAGAGGGCGTCGGATTCCCCTGGAACTGGAGTTCTCCTGGAATTGGAGTTTCAGACAGTTCTCGGCCGCCATGTGGGTGCTGGGGATCGAACCTGGGTCCTCTGCAAGAGCGGTCGGCGCTCTTAACCGCTAGGCCATCTCTCCAACCCTAACTCTGACTTCTTTTTTTTTTATTTATTTTTTTTTATTTTTTTATTTTTAAAATGTGTATGAATGTATTGTCTGCATGCAGGTCTGTGCACCCGTGTCGTGCAATGCCGCGGAGGTCAGAAGAGGGTCTCAGATTCCCCTGGAACTGGAGTTCTCCTGCAATTGGAGTTACAGACGGTTCTTATCCGCCATGTGGGTGCTGGGGATCGAACCCGGGTCCTCTGCAAGAGCGTCGGTGCTCTTAACCGCTAGGCTATCTCTCCAGCCCTAACTCTGACTTCTTATGTCTTCCACATTTCTTGAAGACCAGGGGAGTTCAGGATAGTAAATAACATTTACTAGAACAGTATTAATAAAGGTTATGAAATAAATGAGTTTTAAATAAAGGATAGTAAAAGGTACTTGAAAAACAATGGTGTCTAAAAGAAGTCCGTTTATTCTGCCCCAGGAGCCTTTGGAGTTCGAGGATCCACAGCAGATGGAAATTATAGCTCCAAGTCAGGCTATTTCCACAGGAAAATGCAAAGTTTTCACAGCTTATTTCCTTTAATTACATAGTAAAACAAAATTAGAACATACAGGAAACAATAATAGTTACATAACAATTTACTTTATATATTTATATATAAAAAAACCATTTCTTTAGTCCAAAGTTTTTAAAGCAAAAAGAATTCTCTACTCCACCTTAGATTTTATTTATTTAAAATAATCCTCCCCACCTCCACATCCTTAGGTGCCAAAGGTATGAGGTGGAAATACAGTCACTTAGCTAAGTCCCACTGGGGAACCGTGCAGGGCCCGGGACTGGCTGAGCGTTGGAGCAGGCCTGGTAGAGAAACAAGCGAGCAGCAGCTCCCACACAGGAAGTCCAGGTTAGGCTGAATGGCTAGCGCAAAGGACTCACATGCCTGCATGAAACTGCCCTTTACCTGTTACCTCTGTGGGGAGTCAGTGGGAGTAGGGGTGCAGGGATGAAGACCAGAGCTCCTCAGCACCATCTACCCATCCATCTCTGTCCCTGAGCAGAGCTGACAGGCATGGGTAGTCCTCACAGTTCTCTGAGCTCTGCACAGGCCGTGTCACTCAGGTCTGTGCTCTCAGGGTCACTGAAGGTGGGCGAAGGTGGGCAAAGGTGAGCACAACAGCCAGGAAATGGTAATAGGAAACGATTCCTGGGAGGAAAAGGGAGGCCAGAGGGGGAGCATTTGCAGGCGAGGAAAAAACAGTAATGGAGAGAGTTTAAGTAGCCCCTCTCTCCCTCAAGAGACCCTTTGGGGTGGGTAGTCACAGATTCTCTGGGTCAGTTCTGGGGTGACATCTCCGTAAAGGGGAACATAGGCAGCCTCTGGAGAGCTGGTCTCAGGGTTCTGGGACATGTGCCAGCAGGTTCCAGGGATAGTGTGTGGTATGGAGGTGAGGCGAGGAGGGTAGTAAAAGAAATCACAGGCTCGTCCTTTCCTGTACTTGTTAGAAATTAACAGTCATTGGAAGTACAGGTAAGAAATTATTCTTCTGAGGGGGAAAATAACCCTATGTAAATCCAGGAAAGTAGCAGCAAAGGTTTCACTTATTAAAGACCTATTTATATAGCACTAAGAAGGAAAACAATTTGTCTTTCAGGAGAGAAGAGTAAAGTAATTAATCAAACCATATCACTTAAGAGTCTTTTTCAAGTTAAGATTTTCTAAGACTTTAGATCCTCATTTTCTAGTGCCATAAAAAAAAAAAGAATGATCTGCAGGTTTAAGTGTTAGGCTAAGGTATGAAATGTGTGTGCAGATCTGAATTAATAAAGGTAGTTAAGTAGAGCAAAGTCCCCTCCCCCCCTTGCAGTAACAGAAAAGGGCAGCATCACTGCAAGGATTTCCCTGGGTCTTAGGGACCAGTGAGGGAGGATACCTCTCTCACTACCTTTTCCTAGGGTGAGAAGTCTTGTCTGCTGTCTCATACTCTTGTTCTGGTCCTAAAGTCACACCCAGAAGCAGCAGGGAAGCCTGATAGTTGTTTCCAAGGGCCAATCCCCACCTGGATGACTGGTTAGGAGAACAAGTAGAAGCCCTTTCTGCCACTAAAGAGGCATGGAGTTGATCAGATGAAGGATCAGATGAAGAGTAGATGTGTGGGGTTGAGGCAGCAGTCCTACATGCTTGGGACAGATGTTGAGGCAAAACATCCCTGTTCTAGCACAAGCCTCTCTCCTTCCCTTTGAGCCTTGCCTACCATTTCCCTGGGCCAATTCTTCAAATAAGACGAGAAAACACACACAACAGAAAGGGCCACTGCTAGGCTTTTGCTTGTCAAATGGCAGAAGGTCTTCACCCCAAGACACTTGGGTGTAGAGATTAATGTGGGGGGGGCATTCTCTAACATTCCACATGTGATACAACCAAACCTTATTTTCTCCTGAACATTACATGTAACTTTCTTGAGCTTCCAAGATTCATCTAGACTCAACCTAGAGGCTAATATACTGACATTCCTAAAAGCTTAAGAATCAAAAGGCTTCAGAGGCAGAACCAACAGGCTGAATAGAGGACAACACAGAGCTGGCTTGAATGGGAAGCTGGAGAAGCCCTTCATACAAAACTCACTTGCCTTCTATGGTGGTCCAGTACTAACTTAAGTACTGATTTAAGAATTCTGAGTTTCTGTACCTTTCAATCTTACAATGCAAATTTAAGATAAAAATAAAGGTGAGGAAGTCTGGGATTCCTTATTTCTTTTTTATTTTTTTAACATATATGAGCGTACTGTATGCATGTAGGTCTGTGCACCCATGTTGTGCAATGCCGCAGAGGTCAGAACAGGGTGTCGGATTCCCCTGGAACTGGAGTTAAAGACAGTTCTCAGCCTCCATGTGGGTGCTGGGGATCGAACCCCGGTCCTCTGCAAGAGCAATCAGAGCTCTTAACTGCTACGCCATCTCTCCAGCCCTGGGATTTCTTATTTTACCTCATCCTTCTGTTTTTAGAATTCTCTGGCCTAAGGTCACCATAAAGGTTTACTAACTAAAGACCTCCAGCCAACCTTCTACACCTCTTCTCAAACAAGACTTGGCAAATTCATTTGTCTGTCAGCAGGAACAGGGCTAGAAACCCACTTCTAACACAAACAGACACACACACACACAGACACACACACAGGAGGGGAAAGGCAGACCAGAGTTCCTTCCTTATTCTTCCTCTCACTGACAGCTACCAGTACGAGGAGCCTGACTTCCAGAGCCATGAACTTGGTGTGGCAAGAACCCTTATCTACTGAGCTATCTCACGGTCCACAGAACAATAAACTTTAAAAGCCCAAAGCTCAGCCATATCCAGAGTGTTCCTACTCTCCCAACACTGTCACTTAAATTGATGCTGCCCATGCGGACAGGCAGGATGCCACTCTCTTCTTTCCAGTGACAACTCTCACACTTTCTAACACCAGGCTAAGACAGGTTCTATCACACACTTTGTCAAAACCCAAATGCATTTTACAAGATAAATGAAAGAACTGGATTTATATGGCCCCACAGCTCCAAGAGGCAATTCAAAAAGTGTAGAAAACCTCCCCAAAGCAGATAAATTATTCATCAGATTTCCTTCTAAAAATGCTGAAACATTTCTGACTTACAAGTCCACTAAATCAATGTAGTGGATTTAGAAATCTTACTGGAGGGGCTGGAGGGATGGCCTAGCGGTTAAGAGCGCCGAACGCTCTTGCAGAGGACCCGGGTTCGATCCCCAGCACCCACATGGCGGCTGAGAACCATCTGTGACTCCAGTTCCAGGAGAGCTCCAGTTCCAGGGGAATCCGAGACCCTCTTCTGACCTCCGCGGCATCGCACGACACGGGTGCACAGACCTGCATGCAGACAATACATTCATACACATAAAAAAAAATTAAAAAAAAAAAATTAAAAAAAAAAAGAAATCTTACTGGAACTTTATAGAAACCATTTGGGGAATTTTACATCCAGTAAAGATTAGAACAGAGTAAACTATGTATGTTTTTAGACACAGATGTGCTTTCATACTCTAAATACTGAGGAAAAGCTGGTGAGGTCCCTTTATTCCTCATAGTTGGATTTTAAACTCAAATCCAAAAACCAAACATCAGATCACTAAGAACTGGTCCAAACCACTTGACAGCTGAGTTCAAGGCTGCCTGTGACAGCTTGCCTTGATCACAGCAAGGACTCGGATGCTTGTCTGGACACATTTGATGATACACCTACAGTGTTACTAGGGGTGAGATAAAGGCTTTAAATAGAGGACAGGGGAAGGGCTAAGAGGAACTGGCAATTCAGTGAAATTTCCTTAGCAGGGCCATGAAAATGAAGAAACAGATGGTGGAATGTGACAATGACACAAGGGGAAGACTGCTTAGAAAGGAAATTGCCTGTACGGTCAGGAACTTCCAGAGATACTTCAAAAATTCCTACTGACCATCTGTAGGTTTATGGCAACAGCTTTGAAGGTGCCTTGTTTTTATTTGACTTCTTAAAACAGGGTCTCCTCCCGGGTTCGATCCCCAGCACCCACATGGTGGCTGAGAACTGTCTGAAACTCCAATTCCAGGAGTACTCCAGTTCCAGGGAATCCGACACCCTCTCCTGACCTCCTCGGCATTGCACGACACGGGTGCACAAACCTGCATGCAGACAGTACATTCATACACATACAGAAATAAATAGAATTAAAAAAACAACAACAAAAAACAGGGTCTCCCTATGCAGCCCAGGCTGACTTCAAATTTGAGATATTTCAGCCTCCCAGTGTTAAGATTAGAGGCATGTGCCACTACAGCTAGGCCTAATTCTAAATCTCTTCTGTTACTCTGCACTTTTTTCCCCCCATTGTAAAAGGCATATTCTGGGGTGGGGGTAAAATTAGACAAATGGACCAATAGCTTTTTCTTTTGTTTTCCTTTGAGTCTCTTGCTTTGTATACTTGGGTGGCCTAGTACTATGTAGGGCAGGCTGGCCTGGAACTTGTAGCAATCCTTTTGCCTTTGACTCCACAGTGCTAGTATTACAGATACAGACCATCGCACCTGGCTCCTAACAAGTTGTTCAAAAATTATTTTTGTCTTTTTGAGACAGGGTCTCCCTGTAGCCCCAGCTGTCCTGGAACTCACTCTGTAGGCCAGGCTGGCTTTAAACTCACAAAGATCTGCCTGCCTCTGCCTCCCAAGTGCTAGGATTAAAGGCGAGCACCACCATGCCTGGCTTCAAAAATTATTTTTAAAATTTATTTTGTACGTGTGTGGTCATGCATGTTCCATGGCATGTATGTGAAGGTCAGCACACCTTGGAAGAGTCAATGAGCTCCTTCTACCAGTTTCCAGGGACTGAACTCAGGTCATCATGCTTAGAGGCAGGTGCTTTTATCTGCTAAACCATCTTACTGGCCCTACATTTTTTAATTTTTATATATGTGAGTGAAAGTCAAACAAAGAACAGCTTTCTGGAGTTCTCTTCCTTCCACCTTGTTGAAGTCAGTCTCTCGTTTCTGTCAACCCTGCTCCAAGACAGCTGGTGTCCAAGCTTCTGGTCAATTCTTCTGTCTCAGCCTCCCATTTTATCAGAGGACTGGGGTAGAGATGCATAACTCCACATCCAACTTTATGTGGGTTCTGGGGATCAAATTCAGGTTATCAGGCTCCTGATGGCAAGTGCTTCTACTTGCTGAGTCATTCTGGTGCCCATAATAGGCTTTTTCTAAGGAGACTTTTTCTTATGCTAAGCAGTACTAGGGCTGGAGATAGAGCTCAGTAGTAGAGTGTTTGCCTAACATGTGTGAGGCCCTGGGTTCTGTGCCCAGCCATGAAAACTAAATAAAACAAAACCCCAAATCCAACCATCCAACAGTATTCCACATTCAGGAAGCACTTACATTCAGATGTCAGGAATCTTTTCACCTGACTGAAAACTACCCTGTAGTCTTTTTTTTTCCTTTTCTTTTCTTTTGAGCAGGGTCTCCCTTTAGTCTCAGTTGGCCTGGAACTCACTCTGTAGACCGGAGTGGCCTTGAACTCACAAAGATTGGCCTGCCTTTGCCTCCCAAGTGCTGCACCACCACGCCTGGCTACCCTGTAGTCTTAAATGTATTCACAAACTGGTTTAGGATGCAAATCAACATAAAACAACAACAACAACAACAACAACAACAACAACAAACCCTATTTTCCTCCACGCTGCAATGGCCTGAAGTTTCTTGAGAAAGAAACATGTCTTGTCCCTGACCATATGCAAGCCAGTGCCACATGCCCCTTTTTATTGTTTTGGCCCAGAAAGGCTGGAATTTGCCTTATTAAGCAGGAATCACCAGTGCAACTCCAATGAAACTGCATGTGAGAATACTCTTTGAGAAGAGAAAACAGCATTTAAGACTTCTGATGGATGGTGAATACGAGAGTCCTTGAAACTTTTTTGAAGGAAAGCAACTGGAATGGTCTAGACTGGGGCAGTTCAAATCCACATTCACTCTATCAATTCAGGTTTTAGGGTCAAACTGTTAGGCACTTAGCTGATGACTCCTCAGTATTTCTTTTGGTTTTGTTTGAATGATGTAGGGATCTAAATCTAAACACAACTAGTGTGTGTACTGTGTATGGACTTCTATGTGTGAGTTACAACCTGAAGCCTTTTTTTTTTTTTTTTGGTCTTTTTGAGACAGGGTCTCCCTGTAGCCCCAGCTGTCCTGGAACTCGCTCTGTAGACCAGGCCCCAACTCACAAAGATCTGCCTGCCACTGCCTCCCAAGTGCTAGGATTAAAGTTTTAAGAATATATTGAGTCTGCCGGCGTGGTGGCGCATGCCTTTAATCCTAGCACTCTGGAGGCAGAGGCAGGTGGATCTTTGTGAGTTCAAGGCCATCCTGGTCTATAGAGTGAGTTTCAGAACAGCTGGGGCTACAGGGAGACCCTGTCTCAAAAAGACCCCACCCCCAAAATAATAATATATTGAGTCTGGTATAGTGGCTCATGCTTATAATCTAGCATTTGGGAGGCTGAGGCAGGTGGATAACCACAAATGCCAGCCTTACAGAGTAAGACTGTCTCTGAAGAAAACAAAGGGGTGGTGGCGGTGATGGTTCAAGCCTTTAATCCCAGCACTTGGGAGGCAGAGACCCTGAATCAAAAAGACAAAGAAAAAAAAAAGTGCTGTGTGTCAGTAGTCCTGCTAGTCCTGCCAGGTGAAGCAGGATCGGTTACTGAGGATTCTGGATTCTGGCTGAGATAGGTGGATAACTTAAGGCCAGGAGCTTGAGATCAGCCTGGGCGACATAATAAATATAGTACCAGAAAAAAGGAAGATATTTCTAAGGTTATTTGGAAACAAAGGGAAGGAGGAACAAAAAACATAAGTAATCTAAGTTTTCAAAGGAGCATAATAAAATAGGACTTGAAATAAATTTAATACTATAAATAAACCAGGTAGTATAGACTTCTAGAACTCTTGCATCTGATTGCTTTCTACATCAATGGAGAAATAAACCAGACTTTGTTCTTACATATGCTGGTAGAACCAGTACTTCTAACATTAAAACAGCCCTTTTAGCAGTCTGGGTCATGTGGAAGGTAATCTAGGATCATGGCAGTTTGCACATTCATGTCCTAAAAGCCCCCTTCTTCCAAATCACCCTAATAAACACCATACAAGGCCTCTAATACTGGGGTTTAGAAGTTTTCTGCTTCAGAAACTCATTTTTCCCCTCTTTTTTTTTTTTTTTGAGGGAAGTGGTTCTTCTTGGACTCTGAGCCATAGGTTTTAAACTGCTTTTCCTCAGCTCTGGAGCCAGGTGCCCAGGCTTGGCAAAGACACTGAGCCCCTAATCCTTCTCAAGATTCTCTTCTGGCTGCCCCAATGCCTCAACTTGGCTGTCTTCATATTCCAGTCAGAGGAAGTCTGCAGCAGGAGAGCAGTATGGTTGACGGGGCCTCTTGAGGCACCAGGATTAGATAGGAGCCTATTAACACTGACATGGACACCTAATTGTTACAGGACTGTTTGTATCCTTGATGGGCCCAAACAGAGAACAACAGAGAAACTGCAGTTCCTCCAGCAACATTCATGATAAAGCAAGTAACCTCACAGACACAAGTCAGAGAGGTCAGTGATCTCTGTCCTTGTCACAGTCCTGTCAACACATGACAATAGTAGTCATTTGTGCCTGAGCTTGGGTAATAGGGACTTTGAGGCTTGGTTGGAATACTTGCTATCTACACTTTACTAATAATATATTTCTCTTTCCTTAATCAGCTTGTGGAGCTCGAGAGAAGGAAAATGTGTAAGGTAAACACTGGGGACATGGTGCATATGGTCATGTATTACAAGACACAAATAACTGTTTCCTCTCATAAATTTCTTGCTTTTGTTAAAAGTTTCCTTCCAGATTGGCAAAGATTCAGGCAGGGTCCCCTAATGGTAAAATTTAGATTAAAAAAATATTTATTGATAATGTTTCTTTTAAAAATGTTTGGTAACCCCAACTAATCATCCAAAATGCAAACTGTAAACACATCAGCAAAAGAGTAACAACTGAGTGTAAATAGCAGACTATGAACCAGTGAGAGACTGAGCAAGAGAGCAGCAGGGAGCAACAGTGAGTGGAAAACAGATACACAGTGAGGTGCAGACAGGGACAACTTGAGTAAATAAGTAATCACATTTGGACCCCAGCAATTTCAATGCAGCCATTCAGGAAACCTTTGAGCCAAACACTAAAACATCAGACGATTGGATGAGCCTTCTTTGTGTGCATGCGCAGCATGTTGGCATAAAAACGAGAACACACAAGCTGTGTAGGCTTCTTGCACTGGATGACTACCATTTCTAGGATGCAAAGAAATTTTCTTTCTGGTCCCTGGACACATCATATATTGTTTTCCCATGCTATCTTTCACCCCAGAGGATTACAATTACTGTTTAAAATTCCCCAAAGAAACCCCTTAACAAAATAAACCACAGTAGCAGTAACTGGGTTTTGCTGGAATGTCCCATTCCTCTACCATGGCCTATGATTTTTTCTGGGCATGTCCAACAGGAATGGTTAAGCTTTACCAATCCACTCGATAAGGCCAGCATGAACTTCAGTCCCATGGTAACAGAACGACAGTGGATGGGGTGAGGGTGTGTATGCCTGTGCATGTGAGGCTCTGGGGATCTGGGCATTGCCCTCACTTTGTAACCCTTGCCCAGAATGCTGGGGTCGCTTCCACTGGAGAGACTCCACGGTAACTCTAGAAGTGTCATTAAATACTCAGTTCATCAAGCTTGACCACCTCCATTGTCATAGGATGATGCAGCATCTGCAGAAGCGCTGTCTGCTGCCCCCTACTGATGGGGGTGGAGTGACAGGTGCGAAGTAGGCGTGGACTTTAATATTGGGTAAATGGGTCTGAAACAAGACAGAAACATTACTTAAGAGAGAGCTTAAACAGAATTGTTCTTCTCAGAGAAGCCAAGGGGCTGAATGGACAGTAAAGCAGGGCATGCATGCTAAGCACTACTCAGGATGCCCAGAGGTCCAGGTTCTATTCTGTTCTACACTGTTCAAAATGACTAAATCAAGCCAGGCCTGGTGGCATATGCCTTTAATATCTCAGCACTTGGGAGACAGAGGCAGGTGGATCTGTGTGTGCTCAAGACCAGTCTGGGCTACAATGATACCCTGTTCTCTGAATACCGACCGATGGATGGACTGACCAACCAATTAATCAAGCAACCAATCAAGAGGCTCTAGCTAGCCTGTGACTGTCTGCTCTGTCACTCCTACTCTAGGTATGTTCTCAACCCTCTTTCTCTTAAGAGAGAGGAGCCAGGTCTGGTTGTGCACGCCTTTAATCCTAGCACTTGGGAGGCAGAGGCAGGCAGATCTTTGTGAATTCAAGGCCAGCCTGGTCTACAGAGTGAGTTCAGGACAGCTGGGGCTACAGGTAGACCCTGTCTCAAAAAGACCAAAAAAGCCGGGCGTGGTGGTGCATGCCTTTAATCCTAGCACTTGGGAGGCAGAGGCAGGCGGATGTCTGTGAGTTCAAGGCTAGCCTGGTCTACAGAGTGAGTTCCAGGACAGCTGGGGCCACAGGAAGACCCTGTCTCGAAAAGACCAAAAAAAAATAAAATAAAATAAAATAAAATAAAAATAAAAAAAGACCAAAAAAGACCAGAAAAAAAAAAAAAAGAGGAGCTGAAGCCAACAGGAACTTAAGAACTGGTATGGTATGCATTTATAAAGGCTGTGTCAGACATTTCAGAGGCTTCTACTCAAAACTATATTCCCAGCCAGCCCTCTCTATTTTTAAATTCATCTATGTTTACTCTATGTGTGTGAGTGTTTTGCCTACATGACACATGTGTCCCACAGAGGTCACAGAGGGCATTAGTGCCTCTAGAACTGGAGTTAAAGGTGGTTGTAAGCAATCATGTGGGCTCTGGGAATAAACCCTCTGCAAGAGCAAACAGTGCTCTTAACTGCTGAGCCCTCTCTCTAGCCCTTTTACTTTTTTTGTGTGTGTGTGTTTTACCAGTTTTTTTCTGTTACTTCTTTATTTTTTTTCATTCTTAACAATAAGTAATAATTTATGAGTACAAGCATCCTTCATGTAAAACCAATTTGCAAGCAGTTGTGCCCAAACCCACACAGCCCAAGGGTCCCACCATCCAGCTGGGGGTAGCCCTTTTACTTAAAAAAAAAAAAAAAAAAATTCTTTTAATGTGTAGGTTGGTGCACCCGTGTCGTGCAATGCTGCGGAGGTCAGAAGAGGGCGTCGGATTCCCCTGGAACTGGAGTTACAGACGGTTCTATAGATGCCAGTGGGTGCTGGGAATTGACACCTGGGTCCTCTGCAAGAGCAGTTGGTGCCTCTTAATCGCTAGGCCATCTCTCCAGCCCCTAGCCCTTTTTTTTTTTTTTTTTTGTCTTTTTGAGACAGGGTCTCCCTGTAGCCCCAGCTGTCCTGGAACTCACTCTGTAGACCAGGCTGGGCCTTGAACTCACAAAAGATCCGCCTGCCTCTGCACTCCCAAGTGCTAGGATTAAAGTACCGCGCCAGGGCTGGGAAGAGATGGCCTAGCGTTAAGAGCAACCGACTCTTCTGCAGAGGACCCAGGTTCGATCCCCAGCACCACACATGGCGGCTAAGAACCGTCTGTAACTCCAATTCCAGGAGAACTCCAGTTCCAGGGGAATCGAGACCCTCTTCTGACCTCCGCGGCATTGCATGATACGGGTCGCAAAACCTACATGCAAGGACAGTACATTCATACACGTTATCAAAATAAATAAATTAAAAAAAAATAAAAAAAAAAAGACGTGCCCAACACGCCTGGCGCCCTTTTACTTTTTGAGACAGGTTCTCACTAAGTTGCCCATGCTGACCTTGATATCTCACTCCACAGCCCAGGCTGGCACTGCACTTATAATTTTCCTCTCCGCTCCCAACAACCAGGTGCATACCACTTTTTTCCCCCCAAACATTTTCTTTTTTCTTTTTTTTTTTTTTAATTAAAAAGCGTTTTATGTATATGAGTGTTTTACCTGGAGAGATGGTGTGTACCAACAGTATGTGAAGTCGTGAATCTAGAAGAGGGGACATCAAATCTTCTGGAAACTAAAAGCCGGGCGTGGTGGTAGCAAGCCTTTAATCCTAGCACTTGGGAGGCGAGGCAGGCGGATCTTTTGAGTTCAAGGCCAGCCTGGTCTACAGAGTAGTCCAGGGGTTATCAGCAAGAGCGACCCTGTCGAAAAGACAAAAAAAAAAAAAAAAAAAAACAAAAAAACAAAAAAAACCAACAACAACAACAACAACAAAAACTTTGGAACAGGATTACAGACAGTTGTTAGCTGTCATGTGCTGGGAACTAAACCCAGGTCCTCTGCAAGAGCAGCTAGGGCTCTTAACTTCTGAGCCATCTCTCCAGCCCCACAAGCATTTTCTTGGGTCATTCCTTTAAAACCAAAATCTGGCATGTGGCCTTAAAAAAAAAAAAATCTGTTTTTTTTTTTTTTGAGACAGGGTTGCCCTGTAGCCCCAGCTGGCCCTGAATGCACCTGTCTCTGTCTCCCTAATGCTGGGATTAAAGGCATGTGCTATCACACCTGGCTAATTTATTTTTGTTTGAGCTTTATGGCTGTGGCCTTGAATACCAGGGAATAAACTTTCTTGGGAGGAGTGCCTACTTTCCTACCTTTCAGTGGTTAGTTACTTTTCTACTAAGTTTCCACCTGGAACCACAGGTAAAAGATATTTACACTGAAGTTTGTTTGCTCTCCCCACCCCCCAACCCCTTGCTTAATACCCCCAAATAAGTAAATAAGCAACAGGATGTGAAAGCTTACAAAAAAAAAAAAAAAAAAAAAGAAAAGGAGACCAAAAAAAGGGAAGGAAGGGTGCCGGAAACAGGAAAGCTGGAGAGAAATACAGTGTCTTTACCCTGAGTCTCTTGATTCCAGCCCGAGTGATTTGTTGGCAGTCATACAGTTCTATCCGCTCAAGGCTATGACAGCTCTTCAAGTGCTCCAGGGATGCATCAGTGATTAGTGGGCAGTTGTCCAGCTCAATCACCTCCAGCTGGTCATGGGCGCAGGCCCCATTCCCTAGGTGACGAATTCCATCATCTGTGATCAGCTCACAGTGAGACAGACTCTATAGCCAAATAAAGCAAAGGAGGTCAGTGAAATATCTTCCAGCGTTCTTCTAGTCCATAGGCTCTTGTGTGAAATCAGAAAGCAGATCTTCTGGTTGATTTTGCTTATTATGAAGCCATTTAGAGCCTTTTAAGATGAAGAATAAACCCGGTGTGGTGGCGCGCGCCTTTAATCCTAGCACCTGGGAGGCAGAGGCAGGTGGATCTTTGTGAGTTCAAGGCCAGCCTGGTCTACAGAGTGAGTTCCAGGACAGCTGGGGCTACAGGGAGACCCTGTCTCAAAAAAGAAGAAGAATAAAAGCTAGAGTTTATAGCATTCTGGCATCTATGGCTTTTTTGTTTAATTCTAAATTTACTTTGTAAATTCATAGGATGATTGTACCATGTGTATGCAATGCCCAGAAAGGCCAGAATAGGGCTTTGGATCACCTGGAATTGGATTTATATATGACTATTAGCTATCGTGGATGCTGGGAACCCGGGTCCTCTACAAGAACAAGTTCCCTTAATTAGTGAATCATCTCTCTATCCCCTCTTAAAATTTTTTTTTTCTTTTTGAGACAGGATCTCCTTGTAGGCCCCAGCTGACCTAGAATTTTCTATTAGATCAGGCTGGCCTTGATCTCTCAGAGATCTGCTGGCCTCGATCTCTCAGAGATCTGCTGGCCTCTGCCTTGTGAGTGCTAGGATTAAAGGCATATATGCTACTGAGTCTGGCCTCCTTAAAAAAAAATTTTTTTTTTCTTTTTTTTGGTCTTTTTGAGACAGGGTTCCCCTGTAGCTACAGCTGGCCTGGAACTTATTAGTAGACCAGGCTGGCCTTGAATTTACAGAGATTGCCCAGTCTCTGCCTCCCAAGTGCTCGGATTAAAGGCAAGTGCCACCATCCCTGGCTCCTTTAAAAAAACTTTTGGGCTGGGCGTGGAGGTGCACATCTTTAATCCCAGTACTCAGGAGGCAGAGGCAGTAGGATCTCTGAGTTCAAGGCCAGCCTGGTCTACACAGCAAGTTCCAGGCCAGCTGGGACTAAAGGGAGACCCTCTCTCAAAAAGACAAAAAAGGGCTGGAGAGATGGCTCAGTGGTTAAGAGCACCAACTGCTCTTACAGAGGACCCAGGTTTGATTCCCAGCACCCACATGGTGGCTGAGAACTGTCTTTAACTCCAGTTCCAGGGGAATCCGACGCCCTCTTCTAACCTCCGTGGCACTGCACGATATGGGTGCACCAACCTACATGCAGACAGTATACTCATACACATAAAAAAAAAAAAAAGAGGACAAAAACAAAATATATCCCTGACCTTTTTTTTTTTTTGACTTTTCGAGACAGGGTCTCCATGTAGGCCCAGCTATCCTGTCCTGGAACTCACTCTGTAGACCAGGCTGGCCTTGAACTCACAAAGATTCGCCTGCCTCTGCCTCCCAAGTGCTAGGATTAAAGGTGTGCCCCACCACACCCAGCCCCCCAACCTTTTAAGACAAGGTCTCACTTTGTATCTTTGGCTGTCTTAGAATTATGTACCTAGACCAAGCTATTCTGTGACTTTGAGACATGCCTCTACCTCCCAGTATTGGGATTAAAGGTGTGCATCACTAAATTAAATACTGAGTATCTGATACAGGAGCACAAATCAATTAATTAGCTGAAGATGATTTTATAGCTGTCAGGTGCTATTATCACACATGATCTAATCAGTTTTCGTTAAGTCAGTTTTGGATAGTACTGGACCAAACATACATAAAAGTTCTGTATTCTTAGCTGGGCATAGTGGTGCATGCCTTTAATCCCAGCACTTGGGAGGCAGAGGCAGGCGGATCTCTGTTGTGAGTTCCAGGCCAGCCTGGTCTACATAGTGAGTTCCAGGCCAGCTGGGACTAAAGGGAGACCCTGTCTCAAAAAGACAAAAAAAAAAAAATTCTGTATTCTGTACTGGATATAGAAATGTCAATCAAATATCTTTCTATAGAATCACTGAAAGTAGGAGCAAGGGGAACCTTCACTTGGTTCTAGATTTTTGTTCTGAGAATGCCAATCAATGTATAATCCAGGCTGGCCTCAAACTTAGGGTAAATTCTGCCTCAGCCTCCTGAAAGCTGGTGTTACAGGCATGCATCACCATACTGGATAGCACTATGTTTTCATTAAATATGGTAACATATAAAACTCCTAAATTGAGGCTGGTCAGATGGCTCAGTGAGTAAAGGTGCTTGCCTATAAGAGTGGAACCTATTTAAAGATGGAAAGACAGAATCTTAACACCAGAAAGTTGCCCTTTAACCCTCATGGCATGCACGCACACCCACAAATCATATGCATACATACACGCATAGTAAATTAAAAAACAAAATAAAGCCAGGCATGGCAGTAGATGCCTTTAATCCCAGCACTCCGGGCAAGCAGATCTCTGTGAGTTCCAGGCCAGTATGGTCTACCTAAGGAGTTGTAGGCTAATCAGGGTTACACAGTGAGACCTTGCCTCAAAACAAAACAAAACAAAGCAAAATAAAGCAAAGCAAAGCAAAGCAAAACAAGACAAAACGGAACAAAACAAGTGAAAGTCAAACTCACCAATACTTGAAGTCGAGGACAGTGTATAGAAAGCTGGATTAATGTGCTATCTGTTATCTGAAAAAAAAAAAAATTAAGTTTGTTTTAGCTAAAATTGTACCTTTATTTCAGGTATAATTCCATGAGTTATATTCCCCTCAACTATACTTCTTGTTTAGATAGTTATCAACTGACGACACCCTTAAGGTTTAAGTCCCACAAGGTCTATGAATCTGTAAGAAAACATTCAGGAAATGCTCAACACATCTAGGCCTTCCTAGTCTTTATTTCATTTCTAGATATTTTTCTTCAAAAAAAATTTTTTTTTGGTCTTTTTGAGACAGGGTCTCCCTGTAGCCCCAGCTGTCCTGGAACTCACTCTGTAGACCAGGCTGGCCTTGAACTCCCAAAGATCCGCCTGCCTCTGCCTCCCCAGTACTAGGATTAAAGGCGTAAAGACACCACGCCTGGCCAAAATTCTTCCTTTTTAAAAAAAAAAGTACTGTGATACTTGAAAAAAACATATGTATAGATCTGCCAGGCATGGTGGCACACACATTTAGTCCCAGCACTTGGGAGGCAGAGGCAGGCGTATCTTTGTGAGTTTAAGGCCAGCCTGGTCTACAGAGTGAGTTCCAGGACAGCCAGAGCTACAGGGAGACCCCTGTCTTGAAAAGAGCCCCCCTCCCAAAAAAAGTACATATCATGGGGTGGGTGTGGTGGTACAATCCTTTAATCCCAGGATTTTGGAGACAGAGGAAGGCAGATTTCTGAGTTCAAAGCTAACCTGGTCCATTGTTAGTTTCAGGACAGCCAGGGTTACATAGTGAGATCCTGTCTCAAACATTAGCAGCAGCAGCAACAGCAGCAACAAGAACAACACAACAATCCATTAATCATTCTAAAATACAGAAATCATGAGGCTGGAGAGGTGGCTCAGCAATTAAGAGCACTGGCTGCTCTTGTAGAGGGCTGCGGTTCAGTTCTCAGCATCCACATGGTGACTAACAACCATCTATAACTCCAGTTCTGGGAAATCCAGCATCCTCTTTTGGCCTCTTTGGGCACTGCACAGATGGATGCACTCATATACATACAGGCAAAATACCTGTAAAATAAAAAATAAAAAAAGGAGCTGGGCATGTGGTGGTGCATACCTTTAATGTCAGCACTTGGGAGTCAGAAGCAGGCAGATCTCTGTGAGTTCAAGGCCAGCCTGGTCTATCTCAAAAAGACAATAAAATAAAAAAATAAAAATAAAATAAAATGAGATTGAATTCAAAAGATATTTGATGCTTTTTTTTTTTTTGGTCTTTTTGAGACAGGGTCTCCCTGTAGCCCCAGCTGTCCTGGAACTCACTCTGTAGACCAGGCTGGCCTTGAACTCACAAAGATCTGCCTGCCTCTGCCTCCCAAGTGCTAGGATTAAAGGCGTGCGCCACCACACCCGGCAAGATATTTGATGCTTTTAAGGGTGTCTTTAGGGTCTACTTAGACATCTTTCTTGCTTTCAGGGATATTTTGACAAAAATGTTTTTCTTAGACTTGCCTAAATATTCAGGACTTTATCACTTTGGAACATTTATCTACTAGACCTTAGAACCATCAGAGAGAAGAAGCAGAATATGTGATCCATGAAAAAAAAAAGTATCAAAGCACCCTTAAACTTAGGTATCTAGCCTATTTATTTTTCTTTTTTTTTGGGGGGGGGGTCTTTTTGAGACAGAGTCTCCCTGTAGCTCTGGCTGTCCTGGAATTCACTTTGTAGACCAGGCTGGCCTTGAACTTGCAGATATCCGCCTCCTCTGCCTCCCAAGTGCTGGGATTAAAGGCGTGTGCAACCACGCCCAGCATCTGGTCTATTTCTTTTTCATAAGGCACACCACCACAGAATCCTAGTGTCAGTTATTTCTACACGGGTGGCAGACAGGCACTCCTCTGGCTATGCAATTCTTTTTCTTTTCCTTTCTCTTCCCTTCTCTTCTCTTTTTTTTTTGAGATAGGGTCTCCCTGTAGCCCCAGGTGGCCTAGAACTCATAGAGATCTGCCTGCCTCTGCCCCGAGTGTTGGGATTAAATGTGCGTGCAACTATGCCCAGCCTCCAATCCCATTTTCATAGTTCTTTGACAGATATACCACAAACTGCGCTCACCTGGAAGATACTTTAGTAAATGGACAATCAGTGACACTGCCAAGCAATTCGGTGTCCTACATAAATGGACTCGTGAATAAAAATACACAATCTTACCTGAACACATTCTTCCAGGTCCATCTTTTCAAGTTCATGGCAATTCTACAAAGGATAGTATCAAATAATTCACTATTAATAGTATTTTGAAGCCAGGCATGGTGGCGCACGCCTTTAATCCTAGCATTTGGGAGGCAGAGGCAGGCGGATCTCTGTGAGTTCAAGGCCCGTCTGATCTATGTAGTGAGCTCCAGGCCAGCTGTGACTAAAGGGAGACCCTGACTCAAATTGACAAAATAAATAAATAAATAAATAAATAAATAAATAAATAAATAATTTTGTGTGTAAGAGTGTTTTGCTGCATGTATATAAGTGCACCTGTGGGCTGGAGAGATGGCCCAGCGGTTAAGAGCGTCAACTGCTCTTGCAGAGGACCCGGGTTTGATCCCCAGCACCCACATGGCGGCTGAGAACCGTCTTTAACTACAGTTCTAGGGGAATTCCAACACCCTCTTCTGACCTCCTCGGCATTGCACGACATGGGTGCACAGACCTACATGCAGCAGACAGTACATTTATACACATACGAAAAAAAAAAAAAGTGCACATGTGTGTGCAATGCTCAAGGAGGTCATAAGGTTGGAGTAGAATCCCCTGGAATTAGTTACAGATGGCTGTTAGCCACCATGTTGGTACTAGGAACTGAACCCAGGTCCTCTGGAAGCAAGAGCACACAGTGATCTAAACCACAGGGCCATTTCTCCAGCCCTGCAGTATTAATTTTTTTTTTTTTGGTCTTTTTGAGACAGGGTCTTCCTGTAGCCCCAGCTGTCCTGGAACTCACTCTGTAGACCAGCCTGGCCTTGAACTCACAAAGATCCACCTGCCTCTGCCTCCCAAGTGCTAGGATTAAAGGTGTGTGCCACCACGCCCAGCTAACCTTTTTTTTTTTTAAAGTAAAAGACTCTGATGACAGTGAAATTTACCAATTATTTCACACTTAAACAATGAACATTTTATAAGTCCAAAAGAATAAATTTACTGAGTATTAATACTAGGCTAACTAACAAAGATATTTCTCTTTCTCCTCCTCCTTCTTCTTCTTCTTCTTCTTCTTTCTCTCTCTCTCTCTCTCTCTCTCTCTCTCTCTCTCTCTCTCTCTCTCTCAGTAATATCAGCCAGGCCATGTGTGGCACTGCACTTTTTAATCCTAGCACTTGGAGGCAGAGGCAGAACTGGATCGATTGATGAGTAAGGCCGGCCTGGTCTAATCAGAGTGAGTTCCGGAAGTCTGGGGCTGAATAGGGAGACCCGGTCTCACAAAGAACCCCCCAAAAAAAAAAAAAAAATTTTTTTTTATTATGATTTTGAGAATTCCTTTCCTGGGGAGACAATGTGAACCTCTCCCGATAAGTTCCCAAGGACAAAAAAAAGTTTGATTCCACCAGAGTTCACCCTGGGGACTTGGCGAGTTTATTAGACTTATTTACAGAGTGGATGAGGCATCACTGGCAGCACCTGGACTGTGGTAGTCACGAAGCAGCCTTGCACTGGAAATTCTTCACCCTCCATGGATGAGGACTTCCCCCTAGCTTCACAGTTATCCTTCCTAGATCTTGGTACTCTAGCATCTCTGTGGACACTGAGGCCACCTGCGTTTAGGGCAAAATTGCACACAAATGGGATGGGAAGAGTGATTGGAATCTCAGATGAGGGTCCAATAACCACGTCCCCTTATTCTGTGAGGGAAGGGCAATAGTCTACTGATGGCTTCTCATCACTTCTTGCAAACAGATACAGCTGATCTGATGAAGATGGTGACTCTTTTGCGCTGAGGACTATTATATGACAATTATAGTGGTATGCATCCTTCGTAAAATTTGATTTTGGGTATGTGTGGCATATGCATGTATTGCATTGAGACAGGGTCTCCCTTTAGTCTCAGCTGGCCTGGAGCTCTGTAGACCAGGCTGGCCTTGAATTCACAGAGATCCGCCTACCTGTCTCCCGGGTGCTGGGATTAAAGGCATATACCACCATACCCGGCTGCATATGTTTCTTCAGGTGTGTTGACCCCTGCATGCACAGTGGAGGGTATGGGTCTTCGTCTATCACCATCCACTTTATTTTCTTTCTTTTTTTAAATATTTCTTTAATTTTATTTTCGTATGTGTATGAATGTATCGTCTACATTTAGGTCTGTGCACCCACATCGTGCAATGCCGAGGTCAGAAGAGGGTGTTGGATTCCCCTGGAACTGGAGCTAAAGGCAGTTTTCAGCCGCCAGTGGGTGCTGGGGATCGAACCCGGGTCCTCTGCAAGAGCAGTTGGCACTCTTAACCGCTAGGCCATCTCTCCAGCCCCCCACTTTATTTTCTGATACAAGATCTCTCCTGAATTTGGTGCCGTTTAGCTAGATCGGCTGGCTGTTGGGACTCCCAGGCTTGGCCTGTTTCTGCCTCTTTGGCACTGCTATTATTTTATTTATTTATTTATTTTTTGGTCTTTTCTAGACAGGGTCTCTCTGTAGCCCCAGCTGTCCTGGAACTTACTCTGTAGACCAGGCTGGCCTTGAACTCACAAAGATCCACCTGCCTCTGCCTCCCAAACTATTATAAACGTGGGCTGCCTTGCCATCTTTGACATGGGAAAAATGGAGGAATTCCTTGTTCCATGGCAATTACTTGTACCATGGCAGAAGGAACAGAGAGAAAGTAGACGAAAGTAGATAGCCTGGATTATGGGGAAAAGAAAGCTATTACTGAATGAATATGGAATTTCCATTTGGGGTGATAAAAATACTTAAAAATTGATGGAAGTTGCACAACATCGAAAATACTGAGGAATTTCTATGGATTCATATATACAGTGTTTAAAATATCAAATTTTATTGACTGGAAAAATGGCCCAGTGGGCAAAGTATTTGCTGCTCAAGCCTAGGAACCTCATTTGAATACAAAGATATTTTTTCCAGGTGTGATGGTGCATGTCTTTAATACCAGCATTTGGGAGGCAGAGGCAGACAGATCTCTGTGAGTTCAAGGCCAGCCTGGTCTACAGAGCAAGTTCCAGCCCAGCTGGGACTAAAGGGAAACCCTGTCTCAAAAAGACAAAAAAAAAAAAAAGATATTTTCAATCAAAAAAATTCAATGAATATTGGTTTGGTTTTATCCACTCCTTTAGTTAGGTGTGCGGGCCTTCACCCAATCAGTACTCCATAGATCTGCCCGAAAGCAAATGACATTCTCCATGCTTCTTAATAGAGGTCAAAGTCGATCGAATTTTCTTTTTTCTTTTTTTGGTCTTTTTGAGACAGAGTTTCTCTGTAGCCCCAGCAGGCCTGGAACTCAATATGTAGGCCAGGCTGGCCTTGAACTCAAAAAGATCTGCCTGCCTCTGCTTCGTGAGTGTTGGGATTAAAGGTGTGCATCACCACGCCTGGCTCAAAGTCAATGGAATTTAAAATGAAATGTTATACAATGATTTAAAAAGCTTGAAGTTTAACTTAAATTTAAACTTGGCCTGTCTCTCTTTCAACCAGTTATATGCCAAATGGTAAATAAGTTTCTTTTACAAAGCATCAGAAATCTCTGCTTAGTTTAATTCACCATCTTAATAAAACTATGGAGACTCGAGTCTCACCAAGGAGGGTCATGTTCTTTAACATGTCTGCTCTGGAAGCAGAGCAAGCTGGCAGCAGATATGTGGCCATAGTGTAAGACTGGGGAAGACAGCTGCAGTAGTTCTCCCTCTCACCTCTGCTCCCTTTGCAGTTTCTTCTGAAATAAAAATCCAAAAGAAAACCTATAGGAACAATCATGTGGTATTATCTGGAGAAAACACTTACCCTGGCTAGAGTAGTAAAACCCACATCTGTTAATTGAGAACATCTGGCCACTTCTAATATTCTGTTAAAAAAAACCACAAAACCTAGTTTTACTAAAACATCAAAAATTTAAGAAATTAATGTCATATTCTCTAATGACTCATAATATAGAGTGACATTAACAACTAAACAAATTTGTATACAGATCCTGCTATTTGTTTTCATGGAGTTATCATAAAGTGGTCCTGTAAATATCACATTTCAGGGTGATGCAATCAAAGAACACAGAGGAATATAATTGAAGCTTGTTGTTAATGCCAAATGCATTAAAAGCCTTCTTGATGGCATATTGCTTACCCCCAGAGGGCAGCCTGCTCCTAGAAAACAAAGGAAATGGAGATAAATACTCTATTTCATTTAATCTGTTGCTGAAGTTATTTTTGTTTCTGTCTTTCATACTATTTTGTGTGGATTTCACTAGCTTTTAAAAAATATAATGAAGGAACTGCTTAATTACATGTCTGTCCCAAATATGAAATTCTATACTTATAAAAGCTTCCTGCCTCTTTCCACAGGCTCCCAGGGAGGCCCATTGGAGAGGGAAGCTGGGCTCCTATAGCAGCTACTAAACAGTGACCTAAGTCTAGCTACTGGATTGGAAAATGAGGAACTGCTCTTTTCTTTTTTTTTTTAATTTTTATTTATTTTTGTATGTGTATGAATGTACTGTCTGCATGTAGATCTGTGCACCCATGTCGTGTAATGCCGCGGAGGTCAGAAGAGGGTCTCGGATTTCCCTGGAACTGGAGTTCTCCTGGAACTGGAGTTACAGACGGTTCTCAGCCGCCATGTGGGTGCTGGGGATTGAACCCGGGTCCTCTGCAAGAGCAGTCGGTGCTCTTAACTGCTAGGCTATCTCTCCAGCCCCGAGGAACTGCTCTTTTCTATGCAAAGTCTAGTAACCTCTATACTATACAAGGGTAACAAAGAACATTTGTTTCAACAATTTATTTAAAAAAATAAAAACTGCAACAAGTTAAAAACTAAAGCAAAATTACAAATCAATGTTATAACCAAGCAGAGAACATGACTGACTAAATACAACCTTTGATTGTCACTGCATTCTAACACCACTATGAACCACGCAGATGTTGGCACTGAAGACCCTCACTTTAAGACTGACAAAGTATCAGAGGCTGAAGAGATGGCTCAGCAGTTAGAAGCGCCGACCGCTTCTTACAGAGACCTGGGGTTTGATCCCCCATGCACCCACATGGGGCTCCTTCTGAAAACCGTCTGAAACTCCAATTCCACGATGTATAACTCCAAGTCCAGGGAATCGAGACTCTCTCTGACCTCCATGGAATTGCATCAGACAGGGTGGCACAACCTGCATGCAGATAAGTACAAATTAGTTCAACTGCCACTTAAAAAACAAGAAATAAATAAAATTAAATAAAAAAAAATTTTTAAAAAGATAGAAAAGATAATATGTACTGTTTTTAGAGAGGTTTAGTTATTTCCTTAGTTTTTCAGAAGTACTTTCATGATTCTCATGGTACTGATTTTGAACAAGTCTATGATCTATTATAACAAGTCTAATATCTATTATGAAACTTTCATACTTCAACAATTCTGGTTAAGCTTATCACCAGGTAATAATTTAAAAAGGTTTTAAGCGTGGTGCGGGTGACGCACGCCTTTAATCTAGAGCACTGGGAGGCAGAGGCAAGAAGAGAAAGTTTGTGAGTTCAAGGCCGCCTGGAATCTAAGTGAGTTCCAGGACGCTGGGGACTACAGGGAACCCTGTCTCGAAGACCAAAAATAAAAAACAAAAAAAAAAAAAAAAAATTAAATAACAAATAGGCATCTGCCCAGGCTGGAGAGATGGCTCAGTGGTTAAGAGCACTGACTGCTCTTGCAGAGGACCCAGGTTTGATTCCCAGCACCCACATGGCAGCTGAGAACCGTCTTTAACTCTGGTTCCAGGGGAATCCGACGCTCTCTTCTAACCTCCGTGGCATTGCACGACAGGGATCCACCAACCTACATGCAGACATTCATATACATTAAAAAAAAAAAAAGGACAAGGATTCTGTTCTCAGCACTCATGTAGTGGCTTGACAACCAAATGCAACTCTAATTCCAGGGATCAGACTTCCTCTTCTTGCCTTTGCAGACATCGCATGAACATGGTGTACTTACATACAAGCAAAACATTCTACATTAAAAAAAAATTGTTGGGTATGGTGGCATAGGCCACATGGATGTGGAGGCAGGTGGATCTCTGTGAGGCCAGCCTGGTCTACATAGTGAGTCTTAGGACAGCTGGGGCTACAGGGAAACAAACCCTGTCTCAAAAAGACCAAAAAAGAAAAAAAGAAACAAAACAAAACAAAAACAAAAACAAAAAAAAGAAAGAACTTCTAAAGTACCAAAAAAGGATATCTAATTTATAAGAATTAAGTGCTTAAAAAAAAAAAAGCCAGGCATGATGGTGCATGCCTTTAATCCTAGCACTCAGGAGGCAGAGGCAGAGGCAGGTGGATCTTTGTGAGTTCAAGGGCAGCCTGGTCTACGAGTGAGTTTCAGGACAGCTGGGGCTACAGGGAGACCCAATCTCAAAAAGACCAAAAAAAAAAAAAAAGTGCAGAAAACAATGTATATATGGGGATCATCACGCCCAGTACAAAATAGTGTGATGCATGCTATTACAGAGGTTCACTATGGTTTAATACAATGTGCATCCTAACAGAATTCTGTGTAAATATTCAACCGACCCCGTAGTCACACAGAGAAGATCCATAGAGAAATAAGATTTTTTTTTTTTTGTCTTTATCGAGACAGGGTCTCCCTGTATCCCCAGCTGTCCTGGAACTCACTCTGTAGACCAGGCTGGCTTTGAACTCACAAAGATCCGCCTGCCTCTGCCTCCCAAGTGCTAGGATTAAAGGCGTGCGCCACCACGCCCAGCACCAGAAATAAGATTGTTTTACAAGATGATAAAAACAAAAGAAGTTCTTCTATGATATAATAGCCTCAGAGTGGGTTATTTAGAAACCAGAGAAAGTAATTTTATGAAAGCATTAATAAAATGCCTTTTAGCCCACGGTGGTGGTGCAGACCTCTTTAATCCTAGCACTCGGGAGGCAGAGGCAGGTGGATCTCTGTGAGTTCAAGGCCAGCCTGGTCTACAGAGTGAGTTCCAGGCCAGCTGGGACTTAAAGGGAGACCCTGTCTCGAAAATACCAAAAAATAAAATAAAATGCTTTTTAAGAAAATGAAATAAATGGCTACTTTTTTTTCTTAGTAAGATATGGGAAGTATGAATTGTTGGTTCATATTGCCTGCATGTCCTGGTAGCACGAAGCAGGCAGGCAGTCATCTAGAAGGGTAGTGGCATTGCAGTGTTGACCTTAAAGTTTCAAAGTTCCAAGGGGAGAATATGGGTGAAGAAGGCCTTTTCTCCTTTCCTTCATTTCCTTTGAGCTAAATAAAAAATGTTTACCTAAGCCGAGGGCAGTTCTGACCTAGAGCATTCAGGATGGCATCTGTGATGTTGGAGCAGCCAGAGGCACAGAGGGACTGTAACTTATGGCACCCTCTGCATATAGTAATGAGACCTTCATCTGTGATTTGCTATAAAACAAAAGAAAAAAAATGTGTAGATATTAGTAACTTAGAAGATGAAATGAAAAATATAATACTTCTATAAATATAACATGAAGAAATGTAGGCTGTGCTGGGTGTAGTGGTGGACATTTTTACTCCTAGCATTTGGGAGGCAGGAACAGGCAGATCTCTGTGAATTCTAGGCCATCTGGGGCTACAGAGAGACCTGTCTCCCCATCCCCCAAAAAAGGTAGGCTGATTTAATATTAATCAGATACCAAAACGAAAAGAACATACTTTGTGTCTTCCAGTTCCTTCTGAGAACATATTTTGTGTCTTCTAGTTCCTTCTTATTTAGTTTGCTCAAGAATCTGTATTCATTTACAGTATAATGGGAAGATGCTCAGCAGAGACTGAGGCAAGCAGATCTCTGTGAGTTTAAGGGTAGCCTGGTCTACATAGTAACTTCCAGGCCAGCCTGGGCTACAGGGCCCCACAAACAAACAAAGAAATAAAGAGGAGATGCTATACTGGGACTCTTTAAACCTATGACACTGGGCACAACAGCACAAGGCATAACTTTAAAACCTAGAAAATAGAGGGCTGGAGAGGTTGCCTAGTGGTTAAGAGCACCAACTGCTCTTGCAGAGGACCAGGGTTCGATCCCCAGCACCCACATGGCGGCTGAGAACGGTCTTTGACTCCAGTTCCAGGGGAATCCGACACCCTCTTCTGACCTCTGAGGCATTGCATGACGTACATTCATACACATACAAGAATAAATAAAAATTAAAAATCCTAGCACTGGGGAGGCAGAGGCAGGTGGATCTTTGTGAGTTCAAGGCCAGCCTGGTGTACAGAGTGAGTTCCAGGACAGCTGGGGCTACAGGGAGATCCTGTCTTGAAAAGACCAAAAAAAAAAAAAAATATCAGACAGCAGTATTTTAATAGTATAATTAAAATATTTAATGAGAAAATTAATAGTGGGTGGCTGCAATCTCAAAGCATCCATTTGTCTAATTTTTTAAAAATTATTTTTGCTGGGCGTGGTGGAGCACACCTTTAATCCTAGCACTTGGGAGGCAGAGGCAGGCGGATCTTTGTGAGTTCAAGGCCAGCCTGGTCTACAGAGTGAGTTCCAGGACAGCTGGGACTACAGGGAGACCCTGTCTCAAAAAAAAAAAAAAGACCAAAAAAAAGAAAATTATTTTTATGTGTATGAGTGTACTGCCTGCAAGTATATAAGTGTACCCATGACATGCAATCCCCATGGAAGTTAGTTAGAAGAGGGTCCCCTGGAATTGGAGTTAGGGATGGTTGTTAGCCAACATGTGGGTGCTGGAATTAAGATCTCAAGTTTAAGGCCAGCCTCGTCTCAATTAAAGACAAGTTCAAGGTAGACCTTGTCTCAAAAACAAAAAGAAACCCAATAACCAAAAAAACCCCACCACAATGGGGGTGGGGTGGGGTGGGGGTTAACACAAACATTATGTGTGTATGTGTGTGATGGGGTCTAACTATGTAATGTAACTCAGACTCAATTCATGGAAATTCTTTTTTTTTAAGGTGGTAAGATCCTTTTTTTAAATCTCAATATTTTTTGTTTGATATATTTAATTTTTTTTTAAATTTTATTTATTTTTTATGTGTATGAATGTACTGTCTGCATGCAAGTGTGTGCACCCGTGTCGTGCAATGCCGCGGAGGTCAGAAGAGGGTGTCAGATTCCCCTGGGACTGGAGTTAAAGACAGTTCTCAGCCACCATGTGGGTGCTGGGAATCGAACCCGAGTCCTCTGCAAGAGCAGTCGGTGTTCTTAACCCCTAGGCCATCTCTCCAGCCCCGGGTTTTTATTTTTTGAGGCAGGGTCTTGCCAAGTAGTTCTGGCTGGCCTGGAACTCAGAGAGATCCATTAGCCTCTGTCTCTGAAGTGCTAGGACTATAATTCTGAGCTACCACAACTAGAATTAATGTTTTTAAGTTTTGTTTTTGGAAACATGGTCCAATGTAGCTCAGGCTGGCCTTGAACTTGCTATGAAATCATGATTGGCCTTGAACTCCTGATCTTCCTACCTTGATCTTGGAAGTGGTGGGATTATAGATGTGTGTCACCATGCTTATAAGCAATTGGACTTGTTGAAACTTTTCTAATATTATGAAAGGAATTACTAATACAAAAGCATTGACAAGGGATGCTTACTAAGCAAGTCTGCAAGTTCAAAGTCACCAGTTCAGGACAATGTGCACCTATGTACTTGAGAGCTTCATCTTCTAGCTGCAAAGAATAAAAGCATGAAAGAGATTATGAACATGTAGCAAAGGACAAAAACTTAAGGAAGCACACATTCATCAAAATAGTTAATCGAGTCTCAAAGGAACAATGAACCAGAAATTAAAAAAAAAATCACACAGCTAATTCCTACTAGTAATAGCTACCAGAATATATATATATATATTAAATATATATATATATATGATATGATATATATATATATTTTTTTTTTTTTTGTCTTTTTGGAGACAGGGTCTCCCTGTAGCCCCAGCTGTCCTGGAACTCACTCTGTAGACCAGGCTGGCCTTGAACTCACAAAGATCCGCCTGCCTCTGCCTCCCGAGTGCTAGGATTAAAGGCGTGCACCACCACGCCTGGCTGTTACCAGAATATTTGTAAGTCAGTTCTTGCCATACCAAATTGTAATTATTAACATTAAATTAAGAATAAGATTAAAAAAGCATTGCAAGTGCTCATGGATTCTTTTTTTTTCTTTAAAATTTTTTTAATTTCCTCTCCTTCCTTTTTGTCTTATTTTTTTCTTTCCCCTTCGCACGCCCACCCTCCCACTATATGGTCCTGGTTCTCCTAGAACTGCCTATGTAGACCAGACTGGCCTAGAATGTGCAATTCCCCTCCTGAGCACTGAAATTTTCTACCTCCTGAGTACTGAAAGTTTCTACCTCCTGAGTACTGATTTTATAGCATATGCCATGACCTCTACCTATGAGTTTTATTTTTTTTAATTAATTAATTAATTAATTAATTTTTTATGTGTTTGAGTGTACTGTCTGCATGTAGGTTGGTGCACCCATGTCGTGCAATGCTGCGGAGGTCAGAAGAGGGTGTCGGAATCCCCTGGGACTGGAGTTAAAGATGGTTCTTAGGCGCAATGTGGGTGCTGGGAATCGAACTTGAGTCTTCTGCAAGAGCAGTCAGCACTCTTAACCACTGAGCCATCTCTCCAGCCCCAGAGTTTTATTTTTTATTTATTTTTTTGGTCTTTTTGAGACAGGGTTTCCCTGTAGCCCCAGTTGGCCTGGAATTTGCTATGCAGACCAGGCTAGCCTTGAACTCACAGAGATCCGCCTGCTTCTGCCTCAAAGGTGCTGAGATTAAAGATATGCAAAGCCACACCTAGCAGTTGTGTTTTATTTCTAAAAAATTAAATATCCTTCATGATCCTTTATAGAAGGGTTATGAAGTCAACGTAAATTTCACCCTTCAATATGTTTCTTGTTTTCCTGTTTAGCATGATTTTGGAAAGAGCTGAGATGAATTCCCAGTGCTTATCTGCTGCTGAGATCACTGGCATGTGTACAGTACTGGGAACAGATGGCAAAGAACTCATCATAATGATACATTCTAGTCAATATTTTTCAGGATTCCAAAAATGATCAAGCTGCTGTTTTAAGGCAGTCAGTCATACATTCGAAGTTCTGTTTCAAACAAAGGAACAGTAAGGTCATCTTTAATGGAATCCACTGATAAAATAGACTAACCTTACTTTGTCAGTCATATCTACATCCATTCTTGATCATTTCTTTCCAGCGTTATCTGATCAGTTCCTTCTTTCACTTGAGAACACTGAGCTTACAAAAAAATTTTTTTTTGAGACAAGAGTCTTGCTATATATCTCAGGCTGGCCTTAAACTCCTGATACTCCTGACTCAACCTCCCAAGTACTAGAATTGTAGAGATCTATCACCAAGCCTAGCTTTATAAAACTGTTCATGCTGGGCGTGGTGAGCACGCCTTTAATCCTAGCACTCGGGAGGCAGAGGCAGGTGGATCTTTGTGTGTTCAAGGACAGCTGGGGCTACAGGGAGTCCCTGTCTCGAAAAGAACCCCCTCAAAGGAAAAAAAAATCAATAACAACAACAAACCTGTTCATAAGAAGTGCTGCATTTGTAATATTATAGGTAGAAGATAATCATCAATACTTTTTTTTTTTTTTTGGTCCTAAGTGCTGGGATTCACGGCGGGTGCCTCCCCTGGCTCACTGACACTTTTAAAATGCAGGTTGCTATATACTTGGTGCATTTAAGAACAATTCCTGGTGGTTAAGCAAGAGGAAATTGCCAAGATTGCCCCCTTTTCCCTATTCAGGGAATTCAGCAGCTTCTTTTCAGTATGGACTAAACCAAACTGGATAAGGGTCTTTCTCAATCTTGTCCCCCCCCCCCACACACACAATTTAAACTTTGGTCAGATACTAATTCTTACTATTCTTCCAATTCTAAGGGAAACACTTTGTTTGGCAAGCATTTGTCTTTGGTTAGTAATGTAACACAAATCCCATTTCCCTCCCAAGATCTTGGGAATACCTACAAAGAGCTTCTGGTTCCTCTGACCTTTTATAAGCAGTACATGGAGCATTACCTGTGTGCAGCCTTTTAAGAATAAGGCCTTGAGACCCCCACAGCCTCTCACTAGAGCTTGAATGCCATCCTTGGTTACTTGGTCACACCAGGAAATGTTCAACTGCTCCAACAATGGACAGCCCTCACTTAGGATAAAACAAAATAAGACAAGCATGTCATCACCTCCAATTCAAAGCCACTGAGTCGAATTTCTGTGGTACTCATGTGGGGCTATCATCACTAAGCACGGCTGATTGATTGTCTTTTTGAGACAGTCTCCCAGTAGCCCCAGCTGTCCAGGAACTTACTATGTAGACCTGTAGACCAAGTTGGCCTTGAACTCACAGAAATCAGCCTGCCCCTGCCTGGCTCAGGCATGGTATTTTATTTTATTTATTGTTAATTTTATTTATTTTTGTATGTGTATGAATGTACTGTCTGCATGTAGGTTTGTGCACCTGTGTTGTGCAATGCCTCAGAGGTCAGAAGAGGGTCTCAGATTCCCTTGGAACTGGAGTTCTCCTGGAATTGGAGTTACAGAGGTTCTCAGCCGCCATGTGGGTGCTAGGGATCAAACCCAGGTCCTCTGCAAGAGCAGTCGGTGCTATTAACCGCTAGGCTATCTCTCCAGCCCCCAGGCATGGTATTTTAAATCCAACAAGCACAAAGCACAAACTGGAAATTAAATGACTGATTTAAATTTACATAGTAACTAACAAGAGTTCAGATTCAGTGAGTTCCAGGACAGCTGGGGCTACAGGGAAACCTTGACTCAAAAAGACAAAAACAAAACTAAACAAAAAACAAAAAAAAACCCTCAGTTGAGAAAAATCACTTCTAACATCAGCTATTACACAGGAATACAATATATTATGTACATTTTTTTTTAATTTTTAAAATTTATTTCTGTATGTGTATCAATGTACTGTCTGCATGCAGGTCTGCGCACCCGTGTCGTGCAATGCTGCGGAGGTCAGAAGAGGGTCTTGGATTCCCCTGGAGCTGGAGTTCTCCTGGAATTGGGAGTTTCAGACAGCTCTCGGCCGCCATGTGGGTGCTGGGGATCGAACCCGGGTCCTCTGTAAGAGCGGTCGGCGCTCTTAACCGCTAGGCCATCTCTCCAGCCTGTAGGTTTTTTTTTTTTTAAATCTTTTTGAGACAGGGTCTTCCTTCAATCCCAGCTGGCCTAGAACTTGCTATGTAGACCAGGCTGACTTTGAACTCACAGAGATCTGCCTATCTCTGCCTCTTGAGTGCTGGGATTAAAGATGTGTGCCACCATACCTCGCTGTAGATATATATTTAACTCCTTGCCTAATGAAACTTAAGGGAAGCAATAATATGTTACTCAGTTGCATCATGGCTGGACCAATAGTACCTGGCACCTGACAACTTTTTAGATAATTTAAATTTGTAACTGTCTGTCTTGCATACTCAATAAATGGAATCATTTGTGAAGTATTTTATAAGTGAAAAAATAGTTTTTGATATATTATGTGTTCATTATTTACAAGGAGTTTTAAAAGGATTTAAAAGGAGCCATGTTTTAAAATTATTTATATTTTAAGGCCGAACTGCTTCCCCCACCCTTTTCTGAGATAGGGTCTTGTTATATCCTTGTCTGGCCTGATAGTAAGTAATCCGGGCTGACTTCAAGCTTGCAGTATTCCTCCTGCCTCAGCCTCCCTAATGCTGACATCATAATATAGAGAGAGCTTGGCTAACTGTTTAATTCTTATACATAAGTACAACCAATTCATTGTACTGTAATTATTCAAAAAAATCAAGTTAATAAAGAGTACAGCTCTGTAGATTTCCAAAGAGAAGGGGTATTTAATCCCTCCCTCCCGCCTTTTTTTTTTTTTTTTTTTTTTGTCTTTTTGAGACAGGGTCTCCCTGTAGCCCCAGCTAGCCTGGAACTCACTCTGAAGATCACGCTGACCTTGAACTCAGAGATCTGCCTGCCTGCCTGCCTCCTAAGTGCTGGGATCAAAGGCATACGGTACCGCATCAGGCTTCATTCTCCCTTTTAAGACACATTTTTCTTTGGGAAGTGAAGGCAGGATTTTTAGAAGTTCGAGGTCATTTTCAGCTATATCAAGTTCAAGGCCAGCCTCAAATACATGAAAAAAAAAAATGCTGTTTCAAAACAAACAAAAATAAAAGGGGATGAAACAAAAAGGGCCTCGTGTTGCTGGCCTATAACCCTGGCTACTTGAAAGCCTGAGACAGAAGGATCCTAAATTCAAAACTGGCCTGGGCTATACAGCAAGCTCAGGGTCAACTTGGATAACTTAAGGGAAACACTGTCTGGGCTGGAGAGATGGCCAGCAGTCAAGAGAACTGACTACTTTTGCAGAGGACCCAGGTTCAAATAAAAAAAAACATCCATAAATCCAGTTCCAGGGGATCTGACCAGGCTCTTCTGACCTCCCCAGGCATTATATGACATGGGTGCATTTATATATCCAGGTAATACACTCGTACACATTAAAAAAAGTAAAAATAATCAAATACTCAAAAACAACAACAAAAAAACCAAAAAAAACCCAGAAACAGTGTCTCAAAAAAAAAAAAAAATCAAGTGTAGTAGTGCAGACCTGTAATCACACCACCAGGGGAGACAGGAGGATCAGGCCATCCTTGCCTGCACAGAGAATTTAAAGTCAGTCTGAATGGCCTAAGACCCTGTCTCAAAAAACAAAAACAAATCATAAAAATGATTGACAAGGGTGGGGTGGGGTGAGGCTGAGGATATGGCTTAGTGGTAGAGCACTTGCTTAGCATGTACAAAGTCCTAGGTTCAATAAAGTGCTGTCTGTTTATAAAGTCAGTCAATTTCAATCTCAATCTCTCCCCCACCCTCTGTTTTTGAAAACAAGCCTCAATATATAGTGCAGGCTGGCCTTGAACTAATGATCCTCTTACTTCAGGCTCTACGTGCTGGGATTATAGACATGAACTACTTTATTATATAAATATTTTAAAAATACATGACATGAAAATTAGTCAGGCATGGTTGCACATGCCTCTAATTGCAGCACTCCAAAGCAGAGGCAGAGGCAGAGGCAGGCAGATCTCTTTAAGTTCAAGGGTAGCCTGGTCTACATAGCAAGTTCCAGGTCAGCTGGGGTTTACAAGAAGACCCTGTCTCAAAACATTCCCCATCCCCCAAAAAACCGACCACCACCAACACTTATTTGCTTACCATATGACAGGCAGTTTTCTAAGTTTATACATATATATGTATGTATGTATACGGCTGAAACACACGAAGCCGTCATAACACAAAAACTACTGAGTATAGGTACAACAATTTACAGTTCAGTCTACCAGCATGTTGTGAAATCCTAGTTAACAAGACTCTAAGAAAAAGCTCTGAAAGGCTGTTTAGCCAAAGCACCTGGATGATACACTGGCTCTACAACACTACTTTAATTAATTACTAAGCTGTAATGCTGCTCTCTTTTCTATTTGTAAAAAACAGGCCTTCATGAGAATCTAATCATTAACAAATAACCCATAAACTTTGCTCAAAAATTCTAGTTACCTCAAGTAATTTCATTTTAACATATCCTGTAATTTTATTATTTAAAAAAATTTTTATTAATTTATTTCCGTATGTGTACGAATGTACTATCTGCATGCAAGTTTGTGCACCCGTGTCGTGCAATGCCACAGAGGTCAGAAGACGGTGTCGGATTCCCCTGGAACTGGAGTTCTCCTGGAATTGGAGTTTCAGACGGTTCTTGGCCGCCATGTGGGTGCTGGGGATTGAACCCGGGTCCTCTGTAAGAGTGGTCGGTGCTCTTAACCGCTAGGCCATCTCTCCAGCCCCCTATCCTGTAATTTTAATCTGATCAGGTGAAAAGAGAAAAGATCTACTGGCAACTATAGTACACATTCATAAAACATTGCTGTCTTGGGCTGGAGAGATGACTCAGCATTTAGGAGCACTGGCTGCTCTTGTACAGAACCTGGGTTTGGGTCCCATCACCTATATGGCGGCTAATAACCACCCACAACTTCAATTCCAGTGAATCTGATGCCCTCTTCTGACCTCTGCTACCATTACATAACACAGGTGCACTTATGTACGTGCAGCCAATATACTCCATACATAAAATAAAAATAAAATGAAAAACAAAAAAATTTGCTTATAAAATTTTGATGATACAGTTCCAATTGTATTATCAGTTATTTTTCAAAGTACGTATTAATGGACATGCTTATTATAAGAAATTTACCTGAGAGCTTTGAGAGACATGTTTGTTATAGATGTACAGGAAGCCAAGTCAAGATGCCTGAGTTTGGAGCAGAACTTGCTAAGGCTAGTACATGTACTGAAAATAGAGAAAAAGAAAATAATGAATACACATTTAAAATATGAACATATCTAGGATGGTCAGATGGTTCAGCAGGTAAAAAACCCTTGCCACACAATCCTGATGACCTAAATTCAATCCTTGGATCCCATGGTGGAAAGAGACAATTCCCAAAGGCTGTTCTCTGTCCTAAATACTTGCGTGGGGGCAAGTGTCAGCCTGGACTCACATACACACAAATAATAATCAGAAGTACCAGAAAACTAGCCAGTTCTTGTTGTTTAACACAAACATCAAAAACTCTGCATCCATTCTTTGACTTTAAAAAATGTCTATTTTTCTGAAGAAAGAAAAGAAAAAAAAAAAGTCTATTTGGCAGGGCGTGGTGGCGCACGCCTTTAATCCTAGCACTCCGGAGGCAGAGGCAGGAGGATCTTTGTGTGTTCAAGGCCAGCCTGGTCTACAGAACAGCTGGGGCTACAGGGAGACCTTGTCTCAAAAAGCAAAAAAAAAAAAAAAAAAAAATTCTATTGGTGGTATGGTACAATTGAATTTTTGTAAGGTACACAATGAAAGGACTGGTATGGGGATGAAAAAATTGTCTTCGTAACAAAATTGGCTTAGAACTGGATCACTTGGTCCTTTCTCTTATTATTTGTATCTCTGAGAAGCCAGCATTCTCTTCGATTTGTAGTTAGACTCAACAGACTCAAGTCTCAGCAATAGTCTTTGTAGTTGTAGCCATATTTCCAGAGACTAGGTGTAGTTTGTCTGCTGCAGCCATTTTGTTCCCTGATGTTAACACTGCTTTCCTAGGGCAGACAGAATTTTTGCCCTTCTTTGTACTGTTTAATGTAGGGTTGGTGCTTGCTATATTTCCTGTAGAAAGTTTGGTGAGGGTATGTTCACCATGTAGCTGAAGCATTATCAGCACAGAAAGATAGAGAAAGGGAAGTATACTTTTTCCTTCAGGCAGGGTAATTATTACTCTGTAGCCTCTGGCCTTGAACTAACAATCTCCCAAGTGCAGATTTTATAAGTATGTGCCACAATGGTCTTTCTCTAAGAGCTTCTCAAAACCAAGTTGGCCCCCCCCTTGGTCTTTTTTGAGACAGGGTCCCTCCCTCTAGCTCCAGCTGTCCTGGCACTCACTATGTAGATTAGGCTGGCCTTGAACTCACAGAGATCCTCTTGCCTCTGCCTCCTAAGTGATGGGATTAAAGGCTTGCACCACAATGCCCAGCCTTTATTTTTATTTCTTATGTGTATGAGTGCATTGCCCGCATGTATGTAACTGACACCATACTGTGCAATGCCTACAGAGGTCAGAAGAGGGCAAAAAAAAAAAAAAAAAAAGGCAATGGATCCCCTGGAATGTGAAGTTACGGATGGTTGATAGCCACCGTGTGTTGTTAGTCACCGTGTGGTGCTGGGAATTGAATCCGTCCTCTGGAAGAGCAGTCAGTGCTCTTAAACCCTGAGCCNCCCAGACATTTAAAAATCTTTTTTTTTTTTTTTTTTTTTTTTTTTTTTTTTTTTTTTCTTTTTCATTTCATTTCTTCCCTTTTTTTTTTCTTTCTCTTCCTCTTTTTCCTTCTTCCCCTTCTCTTTTTTTCCCCTTTTCCTTTTTTCCGGTACTTATCAGTTTATGGCCCTAATCTTCAGGTCTACCTCTGACACCCGATCATAACTGATCTGAGTTTCCACCCTACATCCCCATTCGTTTCTTTACACTTACTCCCTTATCATTTCTAGGACTTCCTACCCTATAACACTCTCTCATTAGCACCCTCCATAGCCTTGCTCGTTTGTTCTTCCTTGGTTTCGGTCATCGCCAGCTTCATCCTTTACTCTCACATTTTCACCTGTATCCAGTTTCTATTTGCTTCTTCTTTCATTATTACATACCCGTGAACCACGTATCCCTTAAGGTCATCTTTAATGGAATCCACTGATAAAATAGACTAACCTTACTTTGTCAGTCATATCTACATCCATTCTTGAATCCATTTTCTTTCCATCGTTACTGGAATCAGTTTTCCTTCTTTCACTTGAGAACACTGAGCCTCTATCACCCCTCATTTTACACAAATTTTTTTTTTCATTTCAAAAAAAAACCTACATGCTGGAAGAGATTGCTGTATTTATCAGGGCATGCCTAGGCGCCTTATAATGTTATCTCTCTTTCTTCTGGTATCCTCTCTTTTAACCTCTTTGACAATGTAATACTTGACTCATGTCATAACTCCCATAAGTACTCCGAATTCGCCGCCCCTTTTCTTAGTAAGATCCCCCGGCCTAATATACCACACGTATGCCATTAGCCGATTTAGCTTGACTACTGTCTGAAAACTCCCACATCAATTCGAATCCATGGCTTCCAGTTGGCCATGTCCGAAAGGACCCTCTCTTCCCTCTCTCAGTGGGTCCCGCAGCATTACGACCTTTAAAATCCCTAGTACCACCCGCGGGATGCGCCGCCCTTCCTGCCGCCCTCCATTGCGGTACAGCATGAGCACGAGAACCTGAAGTATTTTCATTAGTGTGTCCCACACGGACAGTTCTGGCGCGCCTATTCAGGGCGAGTCCCTGTCTCGAAAAGATCAACCCCCATACCAAAGGGAAACGAAAAAATCAAGAACACCATCACATAATAGCTGTAATTACCCTTCTTGGTTCCACTATGTAAAGATGATTTTGAGGATATGTTAGATAGGGGAGTTTTTGCTACCAAGACCTGAGGGTTTGTATGTATTGTGTATGTTTAGTTTAGTTTATGAGTGATTATGTGCACAGTATAAGATCGTTGGGAGGGCAAGGTGTTTTGTCCTGTTTTTTAGGTTGCCACCTAAGTGAATGGGCCTGGTTTTGGCATCCGCGCGTGGTAGCCGTCGCACTGGTCTCCACTGGGCGACCTATTCTTTCTTTTCTTAACACATCATGTCATGGTCTTCGCCCCTTTATGTCATCAAACTTTGGCGTGATTTGTTAACGTGCATTTCCTTTACCCCAATATTTTCTGTTCCTCTGGTTGGTTATAAAGTTCTTTAACTTTGGACTTTGTGCACCCTCCTGCCTAATTTTCTCTATATGTATCTGACCCCCTTCCTGTTTCCCCCCCGTATTCAGCGGATTTACCTTTCACTAGCCAGAGCTTCTTTTTTCACGCATCATCGCCGGACCTTTATTAATATTTCCCCAATACTGGCTTATATCACGGCGTACCTTCTCTCACTTTAAGTTTCTCTACCTCTGTGTCTGCCCCCCCCCACCCCACACACTAACATCCCACCCCCCTATATTATCCCTACCGTTCGGCTCAGATACTTTGAATGCTCTTAGTATTCCGTACTTATTCACATCCTCTCTTTTCCCTTTTCTTCCCTTTTCTTTCTCAGGTACCACCACCCACCCCCATACTTGTGTTTGGCAAGCCACATTTCGCTCTTTGGTTCAGTAACTGCCCTAACCCACCCCCCCAATCCATTCTCCATTTCCTCCCCTCCAATGGCCCCCCCCGCCCGCCCCCCCCCCTGACACTCCTACCAAGAGCTTCTGGTTCCTCTGACCTTTCTACTAAGAGACATGGAGCATTACCTGGTGCAGCCATTTTAAGAATAAAGGCCTTGAGGACCCCCCACAGACCTCTCACTAGAGATTGAAGCCATCCTCTGGTTACTTGGTACACCAGGAAATGTTCAACCTGGCTCCAACTGGAACAGCCCTACTTAGGACTACAAACATACAATAAGACAACCGCGCCATGTGTCATCACCTCCATCAACAGCCACTGAGTCGTAATTTCTGTGGTAGCTCTAGTGGACGGCATCATCACCTAAGGCACGCGCATGATTGATTGTACTTTTGAGAACGTCTACCGTCTCCATCAGACCCGCCAGCTGTCCGAGGAGCCCCACTTAGCTATTAGTATAGCTGTAGACCGAGTTGCCTTGACTCACTCAAGAAGTCAGACACTTCGCCCCTGCCTGGCCAGTGCTCCACCTTGACTCCATGGTCTTTATCTCTCTTTTAATTGCTGTTACATTTTATTTATTTTTGTATGTGCTATGAATGTACTGTCTGCCTAATGTATGGGTGCTTGTCCCTGTGTTCCCCTTCTGTGCAATGTCCTCATCAGAGGTCAGAAGAGGGTCTCAGCATGATTCCTCCTTGGAACTGGAGTTCTCCTGACATGTAGAGTAGTTACGGGTTTCTCAGCCGCCCTGTGGGTGTCGGGATTCAAACCCAATGGTCCTCTGCAAGAGCAGTCGGTGCTTTAACCGCTTAGCTCGTCTCTCCAGCCCCCAGGCATGGTATTTTAAATCCAACAAGCACAAAGCACAAACTGGAAATTAAATGACTGATTTAAATTTACATAGTAACTAACAGAGAGTTCAGATTCAGTGAGTTCCAGGACAGCTGGAGGTCTACGGGAAACATTGACTCAAAAAAGGACAAAAAAAAACTAACAAACAAAAGCAAAAAAAACCTCTCAGTGATGAAAAATCACTTCTACATCAGCTATTACACAGGGAATACAATATATTATTACATTTTTTTTTAATTTTAAAAATTTATTTCGTATGTGTCATCAATGTACTGTCTGCATCAGTCTCGCACCCGTGTCGTGCAATGCTTGCGGATTGTGTCAGAACGAGGGTCTTGGATTCCCCTGGAGCTGGGAGTTCTCCTGAATTGGGCAGTTTCAGACAAGGGCCTCTCGCCGCCATGTGGGCTGGGGATGAACCAGGGTACTCTGTAAGAGCGGTCGGCGCTCTAAATCACCGCTAGGCCATCCTCCAGCACTGAATGAGGTTTTTTTTTTTTTTTTAACATTCTTTTTGCGACAGGGTTCCTTCCTTCAAATCCCAGCGGCCTCAGAACTTGCATGTAGACCAGCTGACTTTTGAACTCACAGAGACTCAGACCTACTGCTCTGCCTTGGAAGTGCTGGGATTAAAGATGGTGCCACCATACCTCGCTGTAGATATATATTTAACTCCTTGCCTAATGAAACTTAAGGGAAGCAATAATATGTTACTCAGTTGCATCATGGCTGGACCAATAGTACCTGGCACCTGAACAAATCTTTAGATTAATTATTATTTGTAACTGTTCTGATCTTGGCATACTCAATAAATGGATCATTTGTGAAGTGATTTATAAGTGAAAAAATATGTTTGATATATTATGTGTTCATTATTTACAAGGAGTTTTAATTAAAAGAGAGGTTTTAAATTATTTATTTTATTTTTTTTTATTTTTTTTTTTAGCCGATCTTCCCTTTTCTGAGATAGGGTCTTGTTATATCCTTGTCTGGCCGATAGTAAGTAATCCGGGCTGACTTCAAGCTGCAGATTTCACGGACTAAGCCTCCCTAATGCCTGCCATCATAAATAGGAGAAGCTTGGGGCTAACTGTTTAATTCTCTATACATACGTACAACGTCAATTCATTGTACTGTAATTATTCAAAAAAATCAAGTTAATAAAGAGTACAGCTCTGTAGGATTTCCAAAGAGAAGGGGTATTTAATCCCTCCTCCCGCCTTTTCTTTTTTTTTTTTTTTTTTGTTTTTGAGACCGGGTCTCCCTTGTCGAGCCCAGCTAGGCCTGGAACACTCACTCTGAGATCACGCTGGCCTTGACTCCAGAGGATCTGCCTGCCGCCTGCCTCCTAAGTGCCTGGGATCAAAGGCATACGGTAACCGCTCTCAGGCTTCATTCTCCCTTTTAGACACCATTTTTCTTTTGGGAAGTGAAGGCAGTATTTTAGAAAGTTCAGGTCATTTTCAGCTATCATCAAGTTCAAGGCCCAGCTCATCAAATACATGAAATAAAAAAAATTGCTGTTCAAACAAACAAAATAAAAGGTGTGAGAAACAAAAAGGGCCTCGTGTTGCTGGCCTATAACCCTGGCTACTTGAAAGCCTGAGACAGAAGGATCCTAAATTCAAAACTGGCCTGGGCTATACAGCAAGTCTCAGGGTGCACGTGGATAAACTTAAGGAAAACTTGTTCCTGGGCTGGTAGGGTATGGCCAGCAGCAGTAGAAACTGGACCTAACTTTTTGCAGGGACCCAGGTTCAAATAAAAAAAAACATCCATAAATCACAGTTCCCGGGGATCTGACCAGGCTCTTCTGACCCTCCCCAGGCATGAATATGAATGGGTGCATTTATATATCCAGGTATACACTCGTTAACATAAAAAAAGTAATAAAAAATAATCAAATTACTCAAAAACAACAAACAAAAAACCAAAAAAACCAGAACATTTGAAAACAGTGTCTTCAAAAAAAAAAAAAAAATCAAGTTTTTGGTGTCCTGTATACCCACATGCGGGTGGAGACAGGAGGATCAGGCCATCCTTGCCTGCACAGAGAATTTAAAGTCAGTCTGAATGGCTAGACCCTTACCACAAAAAACAAAAACAAACAAAAAATGATTGACCAGGGTGGGGTGGGGTGAGGTGAGGGATTGGCTAAGTGGTAGAGCCTTGCCTTAGCATGTATAAGTCCTAGGTTCAATAAAGTGCTGTCTGTTTATAAAGTCAGTCAATTTCAATCTCAATCTCTCCCCCACCCTCTGTTTTTGAAAACAAGCCTCAATATATAGTGCAGGCTGGCCTTGAACTAAGATCCTCTTACTTCATGCCTACGTGCTTGGATTTAGACATGAACTACTTTATAATATAATATTTTAAAAACTACATGACATTGAAAAAATTAGTCAGAGCTGGTTGGCACATGCCTTAATTGAGCACTCCAAAGCAGAGGCCAAGAGGCAGAGGCAGGCATGATCTTTCTTTAAGTTCAAGGGTTAGCCTGGTCTACCATAGCAAAGTTCCAGGTCAGCTGGGGCTTATACAAGAAGACCCTGTCTCAACATTCCCCATCCCCCCAAAAAACCGACCACCACAGACACCTATTTCTTACCATATGACAGGCAGTTTTCTAAGTTTATACATATATGTATGTATGTATCACGGCTGAAACACACGAAGCCGTCATAACACAAAAACTACTGAGTATAGGTACAACAATTTACAGTTCAGTCTACCAGCATGTTGTGAAATCCTAGTTAACAAGACTCTAAGAAAAAGCTCTGAAAGGCTGTTTAGCCAAAGCACCTGGATGATACACTGGCTCTACAACACTACTTTAATTAATTACTAAGCTGTAATGCTGCTCTCTTTTCTATTTGTAAAAAACAGGCCTTCATGAGAATCTAATCATTAACAAATAACCCATAAACTTTGCTCAAAAATTCTAGTTACCTCAAGTAATTTCATTTTAACATATCCTGTAATTTTTATTTTTCAAAAAATTTTTTAATTTATTTGTATGTGTTACGAATGTACTATCTGCATGCAAGTTTGTGCACCCGTGTCGTTGCAATGCCACAGAGTTCAGAAGAGGTGTCGGATTCCCCTGGAATGGAGTTCTCCTGGAATTGGAGTTTCAGACGGTTTTGCCGCCATGTGGGTGCTGGGATTGAACCCGGGTCCTCTGTAAGAGTGGTCGGTGCTTTAACCGCTAGGCCATCTCTCCAGCCCCCTATCCTGTAATTTTAATCTGATCAGGTGGAAAGAAGAAAAGATCTCTGGCAACTATAGTACCCATCTTAAAACATTGCTGTCTTGGGCTGGAGAGATGATCAGCATTTAGAGCACTGGCTGCTCTTGTACAGAAACCTGGGTTTGGGGTCCCATCCCCTATATGGCGGCTAAAACCACCCACAACTTCAATTCCAGTGATCTGTGCCCTCTTCTGACCTCTGCTACCATTACATAACCAGGTGCACTTATGTGTGCAGCCAATAACTCCATAACTAATAAAAATAAAATGAAAACAAAAAAATTTGCTTATAAAATTTTGATGATACAGTTCCAATTGTATTATCAGTTATTTTTCAAAGTACGTATTAATGGACATGCTTATTATAAGAAATTTACCTGAGAGCTTTGAGAGACATGTTTGTTATAGATGTACAGGAAGCCAAGTCAAGATGCCTGAGTTTGGAGCAGAACTTGCTAAGGCTAGTACATGTACTGAAAATAGAGAAAAAGAAAATAATGAATACACATTTAAAATAAATAAATACTAGGTGGTCAGATGGTTCAGCAGGTAAAAAACCCTTGCCACACAATCCTGATGACCTAAATTCAATCCCTGGATCCCATGGTGGAAAGAGACAATTCCCAAAGGCTGTTCTCTGTCCTAAATACTTGCGTGGGGGCAAGTGTCAGCCTGGACTCACATACACACAAATAATAATCAGAAGTACCAGAAACTAGCCAGTTCTTGTTGTTTAACACAACATCAAACTCTGCATCCTTCTTTGACCTTAAAAAATGTCCTTTTTGAAGAAAGAAAAGAAAAAAAAAAAAGTCTATTTGGCAGGGCGGTGGTGGCGCACGCCTTTAATCTAGCACTCCTGGGGGCCGAGGCAGGAGGATCATTGTGTGTTCCAGGCTCAGCTGGTCTACAGAAACAACAAAAAAAAGGGAGACCTTGTCTCAAAAAGCAAAAAAAAAAAAAAAAAAATTCATTTGTGGTATGGTACAATTGAATTTTTGTAAGGTACACAATGAAAGGACTGGTATGGGGATGAAAAAATTGTCTTCGTAACAAAATTGGCTTAGAACTGGATCACTTGGTCCTTTCTCTTATTATTTGTATCTCTGAGAAGCCAGCATTCTCTTCGATTTGTAGTTAGACTCAACAGACTCAAGTCTCAGCAATAGTCTTTGTAGTTGTAGCCATATTTCCAGAGACTAGGTGTAGTTTGTCTGCTGCAGCCATTTTGTTCCCTGATGTTAACACTGCTTTCCTAGGGCAGACAGAATTTTTGCCCTTCTTTGTACTGTTTAATGTAGGGTTGGTGCTTGCTATATTTCCTGTAGAAAGTTTGGTGAGGGTATGTTCACCATGTAGCTGAAGCATTATCAGCACAGAAAGATAGAGAAAGGGAAGTATACTTTTTCCTTCAGGCAGGGTAATTATTACTCTGTAGCCTCTGGCCTTGAACTAACAATCTCCCAAGTGCAGATTTTATAAGTATGTGCCACAATGGGCTCTTCTCTTAGAGCTTCTCAGAAACCAAGTTGGCCCCCCCCTTGGTCTTTTTTGAGACAGGGTCTCCCTCTAGCTCCAGCTGTCCTGGCACTCACTATGTAGATTAGGCTGGCCTTGAACTCACAGAGATCCTCTTGCCTCTGCCTCCTAAGTGATGGGATTAAAGGCTTGCACCACAAATGCCCAGCCTTTATTTTTATTTCTTATGTGTATGAGTGCATTGCCCGCATGTATGTAACTGACACCATACTGATGCCATGCACAGAGGTCAGAAGAGGGCAAAAAAAAAAAAAAAAAAGGGCAATGGATCCCCTGGAATTGAAGTTACGGATGGTTGTATAGCCACCGTGTGGTTGTTAGTCACCGTGTGGTTGCTGGGAATTGATCCGCGTCCTCTGGAAGAGCAGTCAGTGCTCTTAACCTCTGAGCCATTTCTCTAGCCCAAAGTTTTCTAATTTTAAAAAATACTGGGGCTGGAGAGATGGCTCAGCGGTTAAGAGCACAGACTGCTCTTGCAGAGGACCTGGTTCGATTCCCAGCACCCACACAGCGGCTAAGAACCATCTTTAACTCCGGTTCCAGGGGAATCCAACACCCTCTCAGAAGAGGCAATGCCTCCGTGGCATGGCATGACATGGATGCACCAACCTACATGCAGACAGTACACTCATACATATAAAAAATAATACTTAAAAAAAATTAGCCAGGTGTGGTGGCACATGCCTTTAATCCTAGCATTCAGGAGGCAGAGGCAGGCAGATCTCTGAGTTCAAGTCCTGCCTGGTCTATGTAGGGAGCTCCAGGCCAACTGGGACTAAAGAGAGACGCTGTCTCAAAAAACAAACAAATATAAACAACAACAAAAACCACACACACACACACACACACACACACACACACACCCCAAAACTGTCTCAGGGGCTGGAGGGATGGCCTAGTGGTTAAGAGCACCTACTGCTCTTGCAGAGGACTCGGGTTCGATCCCCAGCACCCACATGGCAGCTGAGAACCATCTGAAACTCCAATTCCAGGAGAACTCCAGTTCCAGGGGAATCCGACGCCCTCTTCTGACCTCTGTGGCATTGCACGACACGAGTGTCCAAACCTGCATGCAGACAGTACATTCATACATATATGAAAATAAATTAAAAAAAAAAACAAAAACTGTCTCAAAACTGAAGAGCCTGAAACTGGCAACCCTCCTCCTTCAGCCCCCCACGCCCGGCTTCCCATACAAAATTTTAAACCAGGGGCTGGAGAGCATTGAGTGATCTTGCAGAGGACCTGGGTTCAATTCCCAGCACCCACATGGGGGCTAAGAACCACCTTTAACTGTACTTCAAGAGGAATCTGATAACCCTCTTCTGACTTCCATGACATGGGTGCCCTCACATACATTCAGGCAAAAACCTCATACACATAAAATAAAAATAAAATATTGCCAGGCGTGGTGGCACATGCCTTTAATCCTAGCACTCAGGATCTCTGTGAGATCAAGGCAAGCCTGGTCTACATATGGAGCTCCAGGCCAGCTGGGATGAAAGGGAGACCCTGTCTCAAAAAGACCAAAAACAACAACAACAAAATTTTAAAAACTAAAAAAGAAATAAAGGGGACCGGAGAGAGAAGAGATGAGTCACTAGTTAAGAGCACTGGCTACTCTTGCAGGGGACCTGAGTTTGGTTCCCAGCACAAACATGGCAGCTAACAACTGTCCATAACTCTAGTTCCAAGGGATCTGTAACACTCTGATCTTTGTGGGCACGGTGCACTTACACACACACAGGCAATACACTCATACACATATAAAAAATAAGCAATATTAAAACAAAAATTCTGTTAGGATTTTGCTAGGAGCTGCATTAACTCTATGAATTAATTTGGAGATGTGATCTTGCTGATGTGTATTTTCCATTTAACATCATCCTTTTTTTTAATGATTATTTTTTATTTATTTAATTTGTGTGTGTGTGTGTGTGTGTGTGTGTTTGAGACAGGGTCTCCCTGTAGCTCTGGCTATCCTGGAACTCACTCTGTAGACCAGGCTGGCCTTGAACTCACAGAGATCTGCCTGCTTCTGCCTCCCAAGTGCTAGGATCAAAGGTGTGTACCACGACGCCTGGCCCTATTTATTTATTTATGTGTATGAATGTACTGTCTGCATGTAGGTTTGTGCACTGGTTTCGTGCAGTGCCTCAGAGGTCAAAAGAGGGTCTCAGATTCCCCTGGAACTGGAGTTAAAGATGGTTCTCAGCCGCCATGTGGATGCTGGGGATCGAACCTGGGTCCTCTGCAAGAGCAGTTGGTGCTCTTAACCACTAGGCAATCTCTACAGCCCCTTGACATCATCTTTATCTTCTCTCAGTAATGTCTGGTGGTTTTCAGTTTATACTTCATTTTTTTGTAAATCTTTTATCACTTTGAAGTTATTGTTAAAGAAATATGTGTGTCTGTATACATGTTTGTGTATATGCATGAAGTCAAAGGACCATGGGTATTCTTCAGATGTTTTTTTTCTTGAGAGAGTGTTTCACAGTGGCTGGAATTCACCAACTAGGCTAGGCTGGCTGGCCAGTGAATCTCTTCCTCATTGCATTGGGATTACAAATTCATGCCACCATGCTTTGATTTTACATGTGGGATGGAATTCTGGGCATCAGTAACTTTATTGACTGAGCTACGTCCCCAGACCCTGTTTCAGTTTGTTTTTGAGACAGGGTTTCATGTAGCCTAGCTTGGCTTCAAACTCACCATGTGGTCAGGAATCCTTAATTCCCGATCTTCCTCCTCCTTCCTCCTAAGTGCTGAAGTTATAGGTATGTACTATACCTCCTGGTTTTAAATTTAAATTTTATTTTTTAATTAATTGTATTACGAAACAGTAATTTTTTGAACACTGATCTTGTACCCAGAGACCTATTTATTAGTACTTTTACCCATGAAGCCATCTTGCCAGCCCCAGAGAGCTTTAAATTTGTTTATGAATTCTAGCATTTTTTTGGTGGCTTATGAATTTCTGTTTGTTTGTCTTTGGTATTTATTGGATGCCATTACTTCTCTAGTAGTGCTCCTTTTTCAAAACTGTTTATTGCATTCCCATATAAAATTTTAAATCAGCTTGTCAGTTTCTAAAAAGGAAACAGGATCACCTTGTAGCCCCAGCTGACCTGGAACTCAGTATGTAGACCAGGCTGGCCTTGATCTCATAGAGATCTATGTGGCTCTGCCTCCCAAGTCCTGATATTAAAGGATTTTATGTAGACAAGACTCACCCGCCTTCAACTCCTTATCAAACTTTTGGCTTACCCCTTCAATTACTGGGTATACCCAACCACCCCCCTGGCTTGGTTTATGATTTTCTATACACTGAGTTCATAGAACTGTTAACTGCACTCCCCCCCAAATTTTTTTTACTTCATTTTTTTTTTTTTTCCTTGAGACAGGGTCTCCCTGTAGCTGTAGCTGGCCTGGAGCTTGCTATGTAGACCAGGCTGGCCTTGAACTCACAGAGATCCACCTACTTCTACCTCCCAAGTGCTGGGATTAAAAGGCAGGCACCACACCACACCTGGCTTAAAGATGGTTCTTAGCTGCCATGTGCATGCTGGGACTTGAACCCAGGTCCTCTGCAAGAGCAGTCGGTGTTCTTAACCACTGAGCCATCTCTCTAGCCCCCTACTTCATTGCTTCTATCCATTGTTTACTCCCTCCTCTGTGAGCAGCGTACATTAATAAAAAAATAAAAAAAAGTCCAAACGTGGGGGCTGGAGAGATGGCTCAGCAACTAAGAGCACTTACATACATGAGGACAATACACTAATATACATAAAATAAAAATAAATCCTGCCAGGCGTGGTGGCGCACGCCTTTAATCCTAGCACTTGGGAGGCAGAGGCAGGCGGATCTTTGTGAGTTCGAGGCCAGCCTGCTCTAAAGAGTGCATTTCCAGACAGACTGGGGCTCAGGGAGACCCTGTCTCGAAAAGACCAAAAAAAAACAAAAACAAAAAAAAATCCTTAAAGTAATATTAACTAATATCAATAAATATTCAAAACAGAGGACATGGGTTCTGTTCCCAGCACCCACATGGCAGCAGCTAGTAACTGTCCATAACTCAAGTTTCAGGGGATCTGATGCCTGCTTCTGACCTCCAAGGGCAATGCATGACATGGGCATACTTATCTATATCCAGGCAATATACTCATACACATAACATAAAAATAATAAAATATTAGCCGGGGTGTGGTGGTGCATGCCTTTAATCCTAGCACTTGGGAGGCAGAGGCAGGCAAATCTCTTGTGAGTTCAAGGCCAGCCAGATCTGCATAGCAAGCTCCAGGCCAGCTGGGACTAAAAAGAAACCCTGCCTCAGATATAAGAAAATAAAAGTTTGAGAGCTGGAAAGAGGGCTTAAAAGGTGAAAGCACTTGCTGCCAAGCCTGATGATTCACATATGCTGGAAGGAGAAAAATGACTCCTGCAATTTGTCCTTTGACCTTCATACATGTGTCATGGCACACACACACACACACACACACACACACACAAACACACACATGGTAAATGTAATAACTTTTTAAACTTAAAAGCTAAATGCTTAAAAAAAGTGAAGACAGGGACAAAAAAAAAAAAAAACACAAAGAAATGTGATCTAATCCACAAATAACGGGTGTGCTGGATAGCTTTAATGTCAACTTCACACACCTGGGTTGAGGGTGCCTCACCTCAACTGGGGAACTTCCTCCATTGGACTGGCCTATGGCCACGTCTGTGGAGTACTGGAGTACTGTCTTGATTGTTGAGTTATGTGAGAGGGCCCAGCCCACTGTGGGTGGTACTACCCCGGGGCAGGTTGTTATGTACAGTATAAGAAAGCAGGCTGGGTGGACATGGGCCAGGTGAGCAAGCCAGTAAGCAGCATTCCTCCATGGCCTGTGCTTCAGCCCCTGCCTCCAGGTTCCTGCACTGAGTTCCTATGGTGGGCTCCCTCAGTGATGAACTGTGACCCAGGAGATGTGAGCCAAATAAACCCTTTCCTCCCCAAGTTGGAATTGGTCAGAGTGCTTTGTCACAGCAATTGAAAGGGAACTAGAACAGGTATTACTTATTGTAAACACAACTACATTTCATTTGTTTCCCACTGCAAATTTTCAGATTGTGTGTATGTGTGTGCGTGCGTGCATGCATGCGTGCGTGCGTGCCTCCTGAGTCTGTGTCTGAGTGTATATGAACTGCATGCATTCAGGCAGTTATGAGTCGCTATATAGGTGCTGGGAACCAACTCCTGGTCCTCTAGAAGAGCAGCAAGTGTTCTTAGCCACCAATTCATCTCTCCAATCCCCTTCTTTGGCAGTTTTTAAAAAGATAATTTATCAGCCTGGCAAGATGGCTCAGCTGGCAGAACTTGCCACCAAGTCGGACTACCAGTTAAGATTGATCCCTAGATCCATATGATAGGAGAGAACCAATCTCCACTAGTTGTCCTCTGACCTGTTCATGTATGCCATATATATGCATGGACATTTGTAATGAATTTTATTTTTTTTATGAATTTTAAAAAATTATGCTGCTGAGTTTTTGTAAAAGTCCCATTCACAGGCTAATCCATTTATGAACCAGAGGCCTATTGTTTGCCAATAGATACGGCATGCCAAATCTACTTTGTTATCTTTATTTTCCACTTATGAGATGATAAAATTGTCCTCCTTGATTTATACTGTTAATGGTTATTCACAACACTCTAAGTTGAAAACATTCATCTAGTGTTCCTCTGTTGAACTGAGATTTGTTTTCCCTCTGTTGCCTGTGCATACTCTAACATGTAGGGGCTTAAATATTCCTAGCTAATCTAAGGTACTGTGTGTTCTGTGTGCTAAATAAAACTATTATTGTATTGTGTGTTCTATGTGCTAAATAAAACTATTATTTGAAAACCTCAAAAAAAAATTATACAGATAGTGGGTAACTTCTTCAATCCTTAGATGCATTGTTTGTTCTTTGGCACCACACTTTTGGAAAAAAGAGCAAGGTCAGTAAACCACTTCCTCTGCTTTTCCAGTGTCCACAGTATTTCCTGTGAGCACCTCAAATCTCCTATCCTCCAACCCCCAGCCTCTCATACCGGAAGATTCTTGCTCAATCAAGCCTTACCAGAGCTAGTTTTAGAGACTCGCTTCTGACAATACCTGACTGTGCTGAAATGCTGTCTGTTAGTAAGTTAACTTTTGATGATTAAAGGTTGAGAAAGACAATGTGATCATCCTAAATATTTGTCACTCTGTAATACCAGACAAGCAGTTCTGTGTAGGAGAAGAAGGTTCTGTAAGCTCAAGTCCAGAACATGGGAAATGAACCATGTAGGAAGAGTTGACAGTTGCCTTCTTCCAGGACAACTCTGTTGCCCTCAGGAATACACGTGCTTGGCATTGCCTAATATTGTCCACCTGAATCCTAAACCCCATTGAGGACGATACTGTCAACATGATGAGGCACAGAACAGAACAAAGTCATAGGTTTCCTTCTCATCCAAGTGGTGACGTCCTTGTAGAATTGTGGGGCTCAGGTTCAGGTGAAGGAAGCCGAGACTCTAGGTCCTCTTTCTGTTATGGCACTTGTTTCTGGGCACAGCTCACTAGACCTCAACTTGGCTCTTTCTGTGGAGGCCAGAGCTGTCAGATCTGCTATCACTGTTCCATAGAGGATGGTGTGCTGGAGGGAAGNGTAGACCAGGCTGACTTTTTGAACTCACAGAGATCTGACCTATCTCTGCCCTTGAGTGCTGACGATTAAAGATGGTGTGCCACCATACCTCGCTGTAGATATATATTTAACTCCTTGCCTAATGAAACTTAAGGGAAGCAATAATATGTTACTCAGTTGCATCATGGCTGGACCAATAGTACCTGGCACCTGACACAACTTTTTAGATTAATTTAAATTTGTAACTGTCTGTCTTGCATACTCAATAAATGGAATCATTTGTGAAGTATTTTATAAGTGAAAAAATAGTTTTTGATTATATTATGTGTTCATTATTTACAAGGAGTTTTAAAAGGATTTTTTTTTTTTTAAAGGGCTGTTTTAAAAATTATTTATATTTTTAAAGGCCGAACTGCTTCCCCCACCCTTTTCTGAGATAGGTCTTGTTATATCCTTGTCTGGCCGATAGTAAGTAATCCAGGGCTGACTTCAAGCTTGCAGTATTATCAGGACTAGCCTACCTCCAATGCTGACATCATAATATAGGAGAGCTTGGCTAACTGTTTAATTCTTATACATACAGTACAACGTCAATTCATTGTACTGTAATTTATTCAAAAAAACTCAAGTTAATAAAGAGTAAGCTCTGTAGGATTTCCAAAGAGAAGGGGTATTTAATCCCTCCCTCCCGCCTTTTTTCTTTTTTTTTTTTTTTTTTGTTCTTTGAGACAGGGTCTCCCTTGAGCCCCAGCTAGCCTGGAAACTCACTCTGCGAGATCACGCTGGCCTTGAACTCGAGGAATCTGCCTGCCAGCCTGCCTCCTAAGTGCCTGGATCAAAGGCATAACGGGTACCGTCTTCAGGCTTCATTCTCCCTTTTAGACACATTTTTCTTTTGGGAAGTGAAGGCAGTATTTTAGAAGTTCGGGTCATTTTCAGCTATATCAAGTTCAAGGCCCAGCCTCATCAAATACATGAAAAAAAAAAAATTGCTGTTTCAAAACAAACAAAAATAAAAGGGTCAGAAACAAAAAGGGCCTCGTGTTGCTGGCCTATAACCCTGGCTACTTGAAAGCCTGAGACAGAAGGATCCTAAATTCAAAACTGGCCTGGGCTATACAGCAAGCTCAGGGTCCACTGGATAACTTAAGGGAAACACTGTCTGGGCTGGAGGAGTATGGCCAGCCAGTCAGAGAAGAACTGGACCTACTTTTGCAGAGGACCCAGGTTCAAATTAAAAAAAAACATCCATAAATCCAGTTCCGATGGGATCTGACCAGGCCTCTTCTGACCTCCCCAGGCATTATATGACCATGGGTGCATTTATATATCCAGGTAATACACTCGTTAACATATAAAAAAAGAAATTAAAAATAATCAAATTTACTCAAAAACAACAAACAAAAAAACCAACAAAAAACCCAGAAAGTTGAAAACAGTGTCTTCAATAAAAAAAAAAAAAAATTCAAAGTTTTTTTATGTTTGCGATGTCATCACAAGCTGGCACAGGTGGAGACAGGAGGATCAGGCCATTCCTTGCCTGCACAGCGGGGAGAATTTAAAGTCTAGTCTGAATGGCCTAGGAAACCCTGTCCACAAAAAACAAAAAACAAATCATTAAAAATGATTGACGGGTGGGGTGGGGTGAGGCTGAGGATATGGCTATAGTGGTGTAGAGCACTTGCCTTACATGTATACAGTCCTAGGTTCAATAAAGTGCTGTCTGTTTATAAAGTCAGTCAATTTCAATCTCAATCTCTCCCCCACCCTCTGTTTTTGAAAACAAGCCTCAATATATAGTGCAGGCTGGCCTTGAACTACAAGATCCTCTTACTTCAGCTCTACGTGCTGGGATTATAACATATGACTACTTTTTATTATATACAATATTTTAAAAATACATGACATTGAAAATTAGTCAGGCATGGTTGCAAACATGCCTATAATTAGCACTCCAAAGCAGAGGCAGAGGCAGAGCAAGGCATGATCTTCTTTAAGTCAAGGGTTAGCCTGGTCTACATAGCAATTCCAGGTTCAGCTGGGGCTTAACAAGAAGACCCTGTCTCAAAACATTCCCCATCCCCAAAAAACCGACCACCACCAACACTTATTTGCTTACCATATGACAGGCAGTTTTCTAAGTTTATACAATATATGTTTGTATGTATACGGCTGAAAACACACGAAGCCGTCATAACACAAAAACTACTGAGTATAGGTACAACAATTTACAGTTCAGTCTACCAGCATGTTGTGAAATCCTAGTTAACAAGACTCTAAGAAAAAGCTCTGAAAGGCTGTTTAGCCAAAGCACCTGGATGATACACTGGCTCTACAACACTACTTTAATTAATTACTAAGCTGTAATGCTGCTCTCTTTTCTATTTGTAAAAAACAGGCCTTCATGAGAATCTAATCATTAACAAATAACCCATAAACTTTGCTCAAAAATTCTAGTTACCTCAAGTAATTTCATTTTAACATATCCTGTAATTTATTATTCTTTACACAAAATTTTCATAATTTATTTCCGTATGTTACGAATGTACTATCTGCATTGCAATGTGCACTCCGTGTCGTGCAATGCCACAAGGTCAGAAGAGGTGCTCGGATTCCCCTGGATTGAGGAGTTCTCCTGTGAAATTGGAGTTTTCAGACGGTTTTGGCCGCCATGTGGGTGCTGGGGATTGAACCCGGGTCCTCTGTAAGAGTGGTCGGTTGCTTTTAACCGCTAGGCCATCTCTCCAGCCCCCTATCCTGTAATTTTAATCTGATCAGGTGGAAGAAGAGAAAAGGGGGGGGGGGGGATCTCACTCGGCAACTATAGTACCACATTCTAAAACATTGCTGTCTTGGGCTGGAGAGATGACTCAGCATTTAGGAGCCCTGGCTGCTCTTGTTACAGAAACGCAGTGAGGTTTGGGTCCCATTCCCACTATATGGCGGCTAATAACCACCCACAACTTCAATTCCAGTGATCGTGAGTGCCCTCTTCTGACCTCTGACTTCATTACTATAACCAGGTGCACTTATGTCACGTGCAAGCCAATAACTCCTAACTATAAATAAAAATAAAATGAACAAACAAAAAAATTTGCTTATAAAATTTTGATGATACAGTTCCAATTGTATTATCAGTTATTTTTCAAAGTACGTATTAATGGACATGCTTATTATAAGAAATTTACCTGAGAGCTTTGAGAGACATGTTTGTTATAGATGTACAGGAAGCCAAGTCAAGATGCCTGAGTTTGGAGCAGAACTTGCTAAGGCTAGTACATGTACTGAAAATAGAGAAAAAGAAAATATTATGAATACACATTAATAATATAAATACTAGGATGGTCAGATGGTTCAGCAGGTAAAAAACCCTTGCCACACAATCCTGATGACCTAAATTCAATCCTGATCCCATTGGTGGAAAGAGACAATTCCCAAAGGCTGTTCTCTGTCCTAAATACTTGCGTGGGGGCAAGTGTCAGCCTGGACTCACATACACACAAATAATAATCAGAAGTACCAGAAACTAGCCAGTTCTTGTTGTTTAACACCAACATCAGAAACACCTTGCATCCATATCTTTGAACTTTAAAAACATGTCCTGATTTTCTGAAGGAAAGAAAAGAAAAAAAAAAAATGTCTATTTGGCAAGGGCGTGGTGGCGCACGCCTTTAATCCTAGCACTCCGGGAGGCCAGAGGCAGGAGATCTTGCTGTGTTCAGGCTCAGCCTGGTCTACAGAAAACAAGCTGGCAAAAAAAAATAAGGGAGACCTTTGTCTCAAAAGCAAAAAAAAAAAAAAAAAAATTCTTTGTGGTATGTACAATTGAATTTTTGTAAGGTACACAATGAAAGGACTGGTATGGGGATGAAAAAATTGTCTTCGTAACAAAATTGGCTTAGAACTGGATCACTTGGTCCTTTCTCTTATTATTTGTATCTCTGAGAAGCCAGCATTCTCTTCGATTTGTAGTTAGACTCAACAGACTCAAGTCTCAGCAATAGTCTTTGTAGTTGTAGCCATATTTCCAGAGACTAGGTGTAGTTTGTCTGCTGCAGCCATTTTGTTCCCTGATGTTAACACTGCTTTCCTAGGGCAAGACAGAATTTTTGCCCATTCTTTGTACTGTTTAATGTAGGGTTGGTGCTTGCTATATTTCCTGTAGAAAGTTTGGTGAGGGTATGTTCACCATGTAGCTGAAGCATTATCAGCACAGAAAGATAGAGAAAGGGAAGTATACTTTTTCCTTCAGGCAGGGTAATTATTACTCGTTTAGCCTCTGCCTTGAACTAACAATCTCCCAAGTGCAGATTTTATAAGTATGTGCCACAATGGGCTCTTCTCTTAGAGCTTCTCAGAAACCAAGTTGGCCCCCCCCTATGGTCTTTTTGAGACTAGGTCTCCCTCTAGCTCCAAGCTGTCCTGGCACTCACTATGTTAGATTGGCTGCCTTGACTCACAGAGATCCTCTTTGCCTCTGGCTCCTAAGTGATGGATACAAGCCCTTGCACCACAAATGCCCAGCCTTTATTTTTATTTCTTGATGTGTATGAGTGCATTGCCCGCATGTATGTAACTGCACCATACTGTTCCAATGCTACAGAAGGTCAGAAGAGGGCACAAAAAAAAACAAAAAAAAGGGCAATGGATCCCTGGAATTGAAGTTTACGGAATGGTTGTTAGCCCACCGTGTATTGTTGTTAGCCACCGTGTCGGTTGCTGGAATTGCATCCAGCGTCCTCTGAGAGCAGTCAGTTCTCTTAACCTCTGAGCCATTTCTCTAGCCCAAAGTTTTTCTAATTTTAAAAATATACTGGGGCTGGAGAGATGGGACTCAGCGGTTTTAAGAGCCAAGACTGCTCTTGCGAGGACCTGGTTTCGATTCCAGCACCCACACCAGCGGCTAAGAACCATTCTTTAAACTCCGGTTCCAGGGGAATCCAACACCCTCTCAGAATAGAGGCAATGCCTCGTGGCATGGCATGACATGGATGGCACCACCTACATGCAGACGCTACACTCATACATATAAAAAAATAAACTAAAAAAATTAGCCAGGTGTGGTGCCACATGCCTTTATTCCTAGCATTTCAGGAGGCAGAGGCAGGCAGTCTCTGAGTTTCAAGCCAGACTGCTCTAATTGTAGGAGTTTCAGGTCCAACTGGTTACTAATTAGGCTAGACGGGTTGTCTCAAAAAAACAAACAAACTAGATAAACAAACAAACAAAAAACCCCCACAACACACCACCACACACACACACACCACCACACCCCCAAAAACTGTTCAGGGCTGAGTGGGATCGGCCTAGTTGGTTTAAGATCACTTAACTGTTCTGCGAGGACTCGGGTTCGATCCCAGCACCCCCATATGGAGCTGTGAGAACCATCTGAAACTCCAATTCCAGAGAACTCCAGTTCCAAGGGAATCGACGCCTCTTCTTGACCTCTGTGGCATTGCACGACACGAGTTGTCCACCTGCATGCAGAAGTACATTCATTGACATATTATGAAAATTAATTAAAAAAAAAAAACAAAACTGTCCTCCAAAACTAAGGCTGAAACTGGCAAACCCTATCCTTCAGCCCCCACGCCCGGGCTTCCCATACAAAATTTTAAAACCAGGGGCTGGAGAGCATTGAGTGATTCTTGCAGAGGAACCTGGGTTCAATTTCCCAGCACCACCATGGGGCAGCTAAAACCACATGTAACTGTCTTCAAGAGGATCTGACGAACCCTCTCATCCATGCACTTCCATGACATGTACGTGTCCTCACATACATTGCAGGCAAAAAACCCATTCACATAAAAAAAAAATAAAATATTTGCAGGCTGGTGGCACATGCCTTTAATCCTAAGCACTCGGAACTGAACAGAGGATCAAGGCAATTCACCAGCCTGGTCTACATAGTGGGAGCTCCAGGCCAGCTGGGTGAAAGGGAGACCTGTCTCAAAACAAGACCAAAAACAACAACAACAAAATTTTTAAAAACTAAAAAAGAAATAAAGGGGACCGGAGGAGAGAAGAGATGAGTCACTAGTAGGAGCACTGGCTACTCTTGCAGGGGACCTGAGTTTGGATTCCCGACACAAACATTGGCAGCTAAAAACTGTCCATAAACTCTAGTTCCAAGGGATCGTATAACACCTCTGATCTTTGTGGGCAACTGTGTGCACAACACACACACAGGCAATACACCATACACTATAAAAAAATAAGCAAATTAAAACAAAAATTCTGTTAGGATTTTGCTAGGAGCTGCATTAACTCTATGAATTATATTTGGAGATGTGATCTTGCTGATGTGTATTTTCCATTTAACATCATCCTTTTTTTTAATGATTATTTTTTATTTATGTTAATTTGTGTGTGTGTGGTGCTTGTGTGTGTGGTGTTTGAGACAGGGTCTCCCTGTAGCTCTGGCTATCCTGGAACTCACTCTGTAGACCAGGCTGGCCTTGAATCACAGAGATCTGCCCTGCTTCTGGCCTCCTACCCAAGTGCTAGGATCAAAGGTGTGTACCACGACGCCTTGGGCTCCTATTTTTATTTATGTGTATGAATGTACTGTCTTGCATGAGGTTGTTGCACTGTGTTTCCGCTTGCAGTTGCCTCAAGAGCGTCCAAAAAAAGGGTCTCAGATTTCCCCTGGCAACTTGGAGTTAAAGATGGTTACTCAGCCGCCATGTGGATGGCTGGGGATCAACCTGGGTCCTCTGCCAGGAGCAGTTGGTGCTTTCTAACCACTAGGCAATCTCTACAGCCCCTTGACATCATCTTTATCTTCTCTCAGTAATGTGCTGTGGTTTTCGCATTATTACTTCATTTTTTTTCTTTTTTTGTATCTTTTTCCTTTTTGAGTTGTTGTATAAATTGGTGTTTATGACATGTTTGTGTATATAGCATGAAGTCAAAGGACCATGGGTATTCTTCAGTTGTTTTTTTTCTTGAGAGAGTGTTTCACAGTGGCTGGAATTCACCAACTAGGCTAGGCTGGGACCATGAATCTCTTCCTCATTGCATTGGGATTACAAATTCATGCCACCATGCTTTGATTTTACATGTGGGATGGAATTCTGGGCATCAGTAACTTTATTGACTGAGCTACGTCCCCAGACCCTGTTTTCAGTTTGTTTTTGAGAACAGGTTTTCATGTAGCCTAGCTTTTTGGCTTCAAAACTTCACCATGTGGTCAAGGAATCCTTAATTCCCGATCTTCCTCCTCCTTCCTCCTAAGTGCTGAAGTTATAGGTATGTACTATACCTCCTGTTTTTAAATTTAAATTTTATTTTTATTTAATTTTTTGTAGTGATGATAGTTTTTGACGACTTGAACTCTGTTCCCTATGCTGACCTCATTATAGTACTTTACCTATGCAAGCCATCTTGCCAGCCCCAGAGAGCTTTAAATTGTGTTATGAATTCAGCATTTTTTTGGTGGCTTATGAATTCTGTTTGTTTGTCTTTTGGTTTTATTGCTGATGCCTATTACTTCTCTAGTAGTGCTCCTTTTTCAAAACTGTTTATTGCATTCCCATATAAAATTTTAAATCAGCTTGTCAGTTTCTAAAAAGGAAACAGGATCACCTTGTAGCCCCAGCTTGGACCTGGAACTTCGTATGTCAGACCAGCTGGCCTTGATCTCATAGAGAATCTATGTGGCTCTGCCTCCCAGTCTGATATTAAAGGATTTTATGTAGACAAGACTCACCCGCCTTCAACTCCTTATCAAACTTTTGGCTTACCCCTTCAATTACTGGGTATACCCAACCACCCCCCTGGCTTGGTTTATGATTTTCTATACACTGAGTTCATAGAACTGTTAACTGCATCCCCCCCAAATTTTTTTACTTCATTTTTTTTTTTTTTTTCCTGAGACAGGGTCTACCCTGTAGCTGTAGCTGGCCTGGAGCTTGCTATGTAGACCAGGCTGGCTTGAACTCACAGAGATCCACCCTCTTCTACCTCCCAAGTGCTGGGATTAAAAGGCAAGGCACCACCACCACACAACTGGCTTTAAGATATGGTTCTTAGACTCCATGTGCATGGCTGGACTTGAACCCAGGTCCTCTGCAAGAGCCAGTCGGTGTTCTTAAGCCACTTGAGCCATTCTCTAGCCCCCTACTTCATTGCTTCTATCCATTGTTTACTCCCTCCTCTGTGAGCAGTTTCGTACATTAATAAAAAATAAAAAAAAAGTCCAAACGTGCGGGGCTGGAGCAGATGGCCTCAGCAACTAAGAGCCACTTACATACATGAGGACGAATACACTAATTACATTAAAATAAAAAATATCCTGCCAGGCCGTGGTGGTGCCACGCCTTTTAATCCTCAGCACTTGGGAGGCAGAGGCTATGAGCGGATCTTTTGTGCAGTTGAGGCCAGCCTGTCTAACAGAGTGCATTCCAGGACAGACTGGGGCTTACAGGGAGACCCGTCTCGAAAAGACCAAAAAAAAAAAAAACAAAAAAAAATCCTTTAACGTAATATTAACTAATATCAATAAATATTCAAAACAGAGGACATGGGTTCTGTTCCAGCCCCACCATGGCAGCAGCTTGTAACTTGTTCCATAACTAAAGTTTCAGGGATCTGATGCCTGCTTTTCTGACCTCCCAAGGGCCAATTGCAATGGACATGGGTATACTTATCTATACCAGGGCAATAACTCGATACACATAATAGCATAAAAAATAATAAAATTGCCAGGGGTGTTGGTGGTGCATGCTTTAATCCTAGCACTTGGGTGCAGAGGCCAGGCAAATCTCTTTGTGAGATCAAGGCCAGCCAGATCTGCCATAAGCAAGCTCCAGGCCAGCTGGGACTAAAAAGCAAACCCTGTCCTCAGCTCTATAAGAAAATAAAAGTTTGAGAGCTGGAAAGAGGGGCTTAAAAGGTAGAAAGCACTTGCTGCCAAGCCTGGATGATTCACATATGCTGGAAGGGAAAAATGCTCCTGCAAATTTGTCCCTTTGACCTTGCACAGTGTCATGTGCACCACACACACCACACGAACACACACACACAAAACACACACATGGGTAAATGTAAAAACTTTTTAAACTTAAAAGCTAAATGCTTAAAAAAAGTGAAGACAGGGACAAATAAAAAAAAAACAAAAAAACAAACATGTGATCTAATCCACAAATAACGGGTGTGCTGGATACGCTTAATGTCAACTTTCACCCACCTGGGTTGAGGGTGCCTCACCTCAACTGGGGAACTTCCTCCATTGAACTGGCCATATGGCCACGCTTTGTGGAGTACTGAAGTTACTTGTCTTGATTGTTTGAGTTATGTGAGAGGGCCCAGCCCACTGTGGGTGGTGACACCCCGCGGGCTAGGTTTTGTTATGTACAGTATAAGAAAGCCAGCATGGTGGGACATGGGCCAGAGTAGAAGCCAGTAACGCATGCCTCTCCATGGCCTGTTGCTTCAGCCCCTGCCTCCAGGTTCCTGCACTGAGTTCCTATTGGTGGCTCCCTCAGTGATGAAAACTGTTTGACCCAGGGAGATGTGAGCACAATATAAAACCCTTTCCCCCCAAGTTGGAATTGGTCAGGAGTGCTTGTCACAGCAATTGAAAGGGAACTAGAACAGGTATTACTTATTGTAAACACAACTACATTTCATTTGTTTTCCCACTCAATTTTCAGATTGTGTGTATGTGTGTGCGTTGTGGTGATGCATGGATCATGTGCTGCCTGGTCCCTGAAGCTCTGATTGAGGTTCTGAATGCATTGTTGCATTTCAGGTGTTTTGCTACAGTTGGGCTGGGGAACCAACTCCTGTTCCTCTAGAAGAGCAGGCAAGTGTTCTTAGCCCCACCGAATTCATCCTCGCAATCCCCTTCTTGCAGTTTTCTAAAAGCGTAATTTATCAGCCTGGGCCAAGCTGGCTCAGCTGGCAGAACTTGCCACCAAGTCGGACTACCAGTTAAGATTGATCCCTAGATCCATATGATAGGAGAGAAATCCCAACATCTCCACTAGTTGTCCTAACTACAAGCTGTTCATCGTGCAGGCCCCACAATACAATGCAGTACAATTGTAGAATATTTTATTTTTTTTTGAATTTTAAAAAATTATGCTGCTGACTTTTTGTAACAGTCCCATTCACGGCTAAATCCATTTATGAACCAGAGGCCTCTTGTTGCCTATGAACGGCATGCCACAATCTACTTTGTTATCTTTATTTCCACTTATGAGATGTATAAAATTGTCCTCCTTGATTTATACTGTTTAATGGTATTCACAACCACTCTAAGTTGAAAACATTCATCTTGTTCCTCTGTTGAGATTTGTTTTCCCTCTGTTGCCTGTGCATACTCTAACATGTAGGGGCTTAAATATTCCTAGCTAATCTAAGGTACTGTGTGTTCTGTGTGCTAAATAAAACTATTATTGTATTGTGTGTTCTATGTGCTAAATAAAACTATTATTTGAAAAACCTCAAAAAAAAAAAAAAAAAAAAAGAAACCCTACATCAAAAAATACCCCCCCGAAAAAAGACAAGATTTAAAAAATAAACTGTAATTCATTTTATTCTCTTACTTCATTTCTCATTTCTATTTTCATCTTTTTCTTTTCCTTCTAGGGCTAAGGATGTAGCTTTACAGTTCAGTCTGCCTAGTCTGTTCAAAGCTCTGGGTTCCATTTCTAGCATCACCAGCCAAACAAAACCAAAACAAATAAACCTTTTTATAGCTGGGCATGGTGGCACAGGCCTTTAATTCCAGCACTGGGGAGGCAGAGACAGCAAGTTCCAGGTTCAGTGGGACTACAGGGAGACCCCATCTCTCAATCAATCAATCAATCAATCAATCAATCAATCACCAACAAAAACCTTTTCATTTATAAAACCAAGATGCAGAGAAACATATCAGATGCATTCATTAGCCTATAATTAACCATAGTCTAGGCCAGACTTAAGGACTATGATTTACCCACCCTTCTAAACAGAATACTTACGCATCTGTTGTCTTTGTACACCCATTTAGATTAAGTACTTCAATGTTCCTACAGTTTTGTGCAAAGGTCCTTTATGGGAAAGAAACAGAGTAAAAGGTTATAAATAAATTGAACAAAATTCTAGACACAAAAATAGAAGACAGCTGGGTGTGGTGGCACACGCCTTTAATCCCAGCACTTGGGCCTCAGCTGGATCTCTGTGAGGGCAAGGCCAGCCTGATCTACATACAAGTTGAGCTGAGTTCCAGGCCAGGGACTACAGGGAGACCCTGCCTTTCAAAAAAAAAAAAAAAAAAAAAAAAGAAGACATCATTAACTGGTAATATTGGTTGTTTTTTAATTTGGTTTTCAGCCCTGATTCCCAGCACAGTGCTCCTAAGATCCTTGTACTTTCCCAAGTTAACAGGTGTCTTCTGTTCTAGCGTTTTTGTTTGTTTGTTTGTTTGTTTGTTTTGAGACAGGGTCTCCCTGTAGCCCCAGCTGTCCTGGAACTCACTCTGTAGACCAGGCTGGCCTTGAACTCACAGAGATCCGCCTGCCTCTGCCTCCCAAGTGCTGGGATTAAAGGCGTGCGCCACCACCCGGAAGTAGCATTTGTTTTTGTTTTTGTATGTGTCTGAATGTACTGTCTACATGTAGCTTTGTGCACCCGTGTCATGCAATGCCTTGGAGGTCAGAAGAGGGTCTCAGATTCCCCTGGAACTGGAGTTACAGACGGTTCTCAGCCGCCATGTGGGTGCTGGGGATCAAACCCCGGTCCTCTGCAAGAGCAGTCAGAGCTCTTAACTGCTAGACCATCCCTCCAGCCTCAACATTTGGTTTTTAACTGTGCTTTTGTAACACAACCTCCAGAAAAACCCCTAAACAATGGAGATCAGAGCTTCTGGGTTTGTGTGCTAAGAGGACGGCATGCCCCTCCACAAAGACAGATACTCTTATGTTTTAGATCCTTCTAAATCTTGCCCTTTCTCTGTGTGCTCATTTATGTTCTTTCTTTTTTTCTTTTTTCTTTTTTTTGGTCTTTTCGAGACAGGGTTATGTCCTTTCTAATAATATAATATTGGGGCTCAGGGGATGGCTCAGCAGTTAAGAGCACTGGCGGTTCTTGCAGAGTACCCTAGTTCAGTTCCCAATACCCACATGGTGGTTAACAACTACTGTAACTCTACTTCCAGAGGTTCCAGCTCCCTCTTCTTGCCTCTGTTGTCACTGCCTACACGGGCAATTACATATATGCCTGCAAAACACTCATATATATAAAATAAATAAATAGATAAATAATTTAAAAATAAAGTAAAAAGGAGGCAGGAGAGATGGCTCAATAGTTAAGAGCACTTGCTGGTCTTGCAGAAGACCCTCTTCTGTCCTCTGTGGTACTGCATGACACAGGTTCATTTACACATATACAAGCAGTACACTCATATACATACAAAAATATAAAAAGTTGAAATAATAATAACCAATAATAATAACTAAAGTTCTTTTGTAAATTCTGGGACTCATTCTAGTAAATTATAAAAACTGAGGCAGATTCAAAAAACCCTATGTATTTATCAAAAGTATGAATAAGAACATTTCTGCATTATACAAGTAGCTGGTACATTTTCAGCAATAGGGCTGGGTGTGGCAGTTAGCACCTTTAGTCCCAGCACTTGCAAGAGAGAGGCAGGCAGATCTCTGTGTGATAGAGGCCAGTCTGCTCTATATGGTGAGTTCCAGGGCAGTTGGGGCTACAGGGAGACAGACACTCAAAATACAAAAGAAATCAAATCTCTGCCTCAAAGACACCATTTTTGTTTTTACCTTAATGCATTGTCTCCTACTCCAAGACACCCACGAAGACTTAACTTTCGCAAAAAGCCTCCACATCGTTTTGAAATATTTTCTACTACTCGGCCCTATAAAAAGACAAGTAAGCAAAAAGATAATAAAGATTCCTTGCTTTTGACAAGAATAGATCTTCATTTTAGCATCTTACATATAGAGAGAAAAGGCTGTATTTGTTTCAAAGATCTAAGTAAGAACATTTGAACTTACTCTGAGAAAGCTTTTCTGAGTATTCCATCGCTTAAATCATTCCTATAGTCTATGCTTACTTATTCTGTTCAAGTGTAAGATAACCTGTATTTGAGGAATAGTGTTTCCTAGTTTCTTTTCTTTTTTTTTGGTCTTTTTCGAGACAGGGTCTCCTGTAGTCCCAGCTGTCCTGGAACTCACTCTGTAGACCAGGCTGGCCTTGAACTCACAAAGATCCACCTGCCTCTGCCTCTGCCTCCCAAGCGCTAGGATTAAAGGTGTGCGCTACCATACCTGGCATGTTTCCTAGTGTCTTACACCACTACAAACATGTATTCTGTAACCTGGGCTAAACCACTGCTATTGAAGGACAGCAACTACATTTATTTTTTATAGGGTCTTGTGTACCCTAGGCTGACATCATACTTGCTATAAAGCTGAGCATGACTCTGAACTTTGTGTATGTGTACATGTGTGAGGGTGTATCAGTTGTTATGGTTATGCAACTGAGCCATCTCTCAAGCCCCTGACCTAAAACTTCTATTCCTGCTTCTACCTCCTATGTGCCACATCATAGGCATGTACTCATGCCTGGTCCTGGCATTCACTATGCTTTTCCATGTAGAGATAGCAAGGCAAACTAAACAATTAAATGGGAAAAGGGAAGGAGGACCTACACCCCCAAAGAAAACCACCACTATACCATCTCTCATAAAAATAAAATAATTTCCATTTTGCTACCCCACGAAACAAAATGTACATCTCAAGAATAAATATTAATACCATCCCAAGTCTCCGGGCAGCCTTTGGAGGGAAAGAACTGCTGGCATGTGACTCTGTGTGTGTGCGTGCGTGCACGCGCGCGCGCATGCTCACAGGTATGTAGACAAGGAGGTGGGGGCAGCTGAGTTAGAATCCCAAGTTGCTGGACTCCATTTGCTATTCTTTCTCTTCAGCTTGGGGGTAGTGGGTGTTTGTATGTGCATTTCTTTTCATTCATTTCCAAATCTTAAAAAAAGAAATTTCGGGTTGAAGGGAGTGGGAAAGACAGGAAGGGGGTGAGGGAGCTCAGTACCTGAAGAGTAGGAGGACATAGATGAAGAAGACTAATCTGGAGCTAAAGTACAGAGTACCAGAGGAGATTAGCACCAGAATTAGTTCTTGTTAACTGCTTGTGTGTCAATGGAGAAATCAAAGGCCTGAATGATACTTTTAAAGAACTTGAGTTTCTGAGTATGGCTAATGTGGAGTTAAGCTCACTGGCCCGGCTTCCCAGTGTAAATAAACTTGGCAAGTTGGAACTTAGTGACAATATAACTTCCGGAGGCTTGTAAGTCCTGGCGGAAAAATGTCCAAATCTTACCTACCTCAATCTGAGTGGAAACAAAATCAAAGATCTCAGTATAGTAGAAATCTGCAAAATCTTAAAAATTTGAAAAGTCTTGACGTTTAACTGCAAGATCACAAACTTGGAAGATTCTAGAGAAAGTATTTTTGAACTGCTGCAGCAAATCACATACTTAGATGGAATTGATACAGAGGATAATGAAGTACCAGACTCGGAAGAGGATATGAGGATGGAGATGAAGATGAAGCTGGTCCACTTGAAGGATCTGAATGAATCATTTGAAGAGGAGGAGGAAGAAGATGAAGATGAAGTTGAGGATGAAGATGAAGCAGGCTCAGAAGTAGGAAAGGGAAAAGAGGAAGCAGGGCTCTCATACTTAATGAAAGAAGAAATTCAGGATGAAGATGATGATGATGATTATGTTGAAGGGGAAGAGGAGGATGACTAGACCCTTCTCAGTCAGCTCAGATTCCCTGGCGCTGCTGGGTATGGAGTAGAGTGGTCACATCTCCTATTCTTCCTGTATGATAGTTATCCTCAGAAGATACTGTGTAACTTTTTAAGATTTGCTATCCCAATAATCATAATGTATGTAGAAAAGAATTTTCAGGGCTGGAGAGATGGCCTAGTGGTTAAGAGCGCCGACTGCTCTTACAGAGGACCCAGGTTTGCTCCCCAGCACCCACATGGCGGCTAATAACCGTCTTTAACTCCAGTTCCAGGGGAATCCTACACCCTCTTCTGACCTCTGCGGCATTGTGTGACACAGGTGCACAAACATACATGCAGACAGTACATTCATACACATAAAAAAATAAATAAAATTAAAAAAATTTTAAGTTTAAAAAAAAAAAAGAATTTTCACTGATCTTCCCATTGTGAAATGCTCTAGCACTGTATTTTGAATCTTAATTTTTCTAGTTCATGCTTACTGTATTAGACATTTTTAGACTATAATTAAAACATGATTGCTTTAAAAATATTAATACCATCTCAATAGGTTTAGGTCTATTATAATACATTAAACAAATATAAAATAACTTCCTTTGGATAAGCAAACAAAAAAACTACAAAAATAAAAAATAAAAACTTTTAGTCCTAATTCGGGATGAAAATTATTTAAAGAATTTAATGTCATTTCTGGAAAACAATTCCACCTATCCATAAAAACTAAAGAAATAAAGATACAATCAAATAGTCAGAAAGTGCCTGAGGCCCTAGGTCTGAATCCTGGTATCTGTATCTGAGTCCCTCCCCTTCGCCACCTGAGGAAACTCCTCTGGAGAACACTCGGGGCATCTATAAAGTTGAAATGTATCAAACTAGTAATTCTCCAGTAGGGAAAAAGACTTCTATAACTAGGGGTGATGTAATCACTATAGATAAGTAGGGCAATATACCACATAATTATACCTCAATATCCCTCTGGAAATCAAACAGGTCAATTCGCTGCCAGTTACTGCCATCCAGAGCCAGAACATTCCAGGCCTATTTTGAAGAAAAAGACACAGAATGAGCTGAAGTTGAAATGACAAGAAAAACATGTAATATTAAAATTCATAATTCACCCAATAATTTAAATGAATAAAAACAATTCGTTGGTTCCTATCATTAACTTCTTTTTTTTTAAAAAATTTTTTATTTATTTCTGTATGTGTATGAATGTACTGTCTGCATATAGGTCCACGCACCCATGTCGTGCAATGCCGGAGGTCAGAAGGTGTCAAGGTGTCGGATTCCCCTGGAATTGGAGTTTCAGACGGTTCTCAGCCGCCATGTGGGTGCTGGGGATCGAACCCGGGTCCTCTGTAAGAGTGGTCGGCGCTCCGAACCGCTAGGTCATCTCTCCAGTTCCCTTATCATTAACTTCTAAGCACCTTGCAGTATGGTGGTGCAGGACTGGGAAGGTGGAGGCAGGAGGATTGCTGCATGATCATTTCTCTGTGTTTAATGTTTTCCTCTTATTAATTTCGTGACTCAGATATGCTTTGTAACCGATCAACAGCCTGTCCAACTTGATTCAGCAAAAATTTCATCGTTTTGTGATGCTGGGCCTTGTCCATGCAGTAAGCATTCTACCAGCTAGACCTGGTTGTTGTTTGTTTTGAGACAGGGTCTCATTATGTAGAGCAGGTTGGCCTTCAACTCTTGATCTTCCTATTTTAGCCTCCAGAGTCCTAGGATTCAGGTGGAGTATTCAGTAATTTTAAAAATGAAAGCTTAGCAGGGCGTGGTGGTGCACACCTTTAATCCTAGCACTTGGGAGGCAGAGTCAGGTGGATCTTTGTGAGTTTAAGACCAGCCTGGTCTACATAACAAGTTCCAGGACAGCCAGAGCTACAGGGAGACCCTGTCTCAAAAAGAAAAGGAAAAAAAAAAAAAAAAAGTAAAAGCTTAAAATTCCTCATACATCTCTTTAACGAACTGGAAGGACCAAGAAAATTTGTTAAGCTTTACAATATTCATGATTAGGTAAGACATGACCTTGGTCAGACAAGAGAGAGAGAGAGAGAGAGAGAGAGAGATAGATAGATAGGTATGGAGATGGAGATTGATTTTACTATATAGCCCTGGCTAGCCTGGAACTCATTAATGAAGCTACTCCCAAGTGGTAGGATTACAGGTATACACCATCACATCTAGCTCTAGACTATTATATCTTATGAAAAATTTAAGAAGCAATTTAATAATTGTTTTACTTACAGCCATTTCTCTGAAATTTTGGATATACTACTGAAAAACCAAAGTTTGACTCATATAATCAGCAAGAAACATGAAGGGTAAAAGTGTAAGCAAGCAGCTACTCTGAAAACTAGACAAAGTTTCCCTGGGTGGACAATGTTACTTTCCTCTGTTTTTCCTATTTTTCCAGTGTTTTTCTCTTTTTTAAATGGCTAGCTACAGGAGGCAACAAACAGAACCTCTGAAGCTCATATGCTGAAGAATTCTTGGGCTAATTATATCTCTGATGTATGCTAGTTCTAACTTCCTTCTACTAGCTTCTTCAGCAAGCAGAAAACATGCACAGCTAAGCCTAAAATTAGGAATGACGGTTTCCTCTCTAGAGTCTACAAGCAACAACTCCCCAACAAAATCCTCAAAAACCAAAAAACCTTGAAGTGTTAGCAGTATGGCACAGTTATAAGGCAGGTTGCCTAAGACATACAAGGCCCTAGGTTCAATGCTCAGCACTGCAACAAATAAAGACCCCTTTCCAATACAAGCTTTTAAGTACTGAAAATTGCAGAATACTAACACATCAATTTTAAGTATGGCTATTAGGATGAAGAAATAACTTTAAAATTAGCATAATAGAACATTTCTACATTTTTTTTGTTGTTTGTTTATTTTTGTCTTTTTGATACAGGGTTCTCCCTGTGGCCCTAGCTGGCCTGGAACTCACTATGTAGACTAGGCTGGAAGTCAGAGAGATCTGCCTGCCTCTGTCTCCTGAGTATAGTACCACACCCAGCTGTTTTTGAAACATATTACTTTATGGTGTCTTCATGAATTCTGGTCTAGTCTGCTCTGCAACTTTTCTTTTCCTTTCCTAATTCTGTTATCTTTCAAGAAAGAGTGGAAAAACTTTAAGAATTAGATATTCAAGAATGTTTAACACATCCATGTATGTCTGTGTGATGGTATAAAATGAACTATAAAACTAGTAAAACATGACTTCAGTACAATTTTTGAGTCAAGCCCAGTTAATTAGCAGAGACAATACTTTTCACTTAAAATGTCCCCTCTGTTATAGGGCAACTACATTTAAGGTTCTATCGCCAACTGATAGCTGCTTTGAGAGGAACTGTCAGTTTTCTTTAATGGTGTGACACTTGGTAGGTTGACCAAACTCCAAGGGATGGACCCACATCCAAGAGAATTTGGGGAAGAGGTCAAACTGATAGGCCTTTTTTTTTTGTTTGGGGGGGAGTCTTCTGGGGACAGGCTGGGTTTGAAATCACAGAGATCTGCCTGCCTCTGCTTCCCAAGGGCTGGGATTACACGCGTGCACCACCATGCCTGGCCTGATAGACCTTTCTTAAAAAAAGGAAAAAAAAAATAGAGGGAGAAAGGGAGAGGGAGAAAGTTGGGTTGGGGTAAAGATGGAGGAGAGGGTTTAAATATGAGCAATATATTGTATGAAAGTCTCAAAGATTCAATTAAAAACATTTTTAAATGTCCTGTGTACTATCAAAATGAGAGTTACAAATGTTAGGAACAGTATACAAAATAGAATCCAATAAGAACAACATGGGATGTGTAAGCCACCAATGAATTAACATTCTTTGCAAAATAACACACAAGAAACACCTAAAATAAATGGTTTACTACAGAGGCTTATCAGCCTCAGTGTCAGGAAAAGGTCCCCCCTATAACCATATTAATTACTCTTACCCTGGAGACCTGAGCACAGCGACACAAGGTAACGACATCCAGGAAAGAAAATATCCTAAAAAAGAAACAGAGGGGAACAAACTTTATAATTTCTTTCTCTCTGTTAACTGAGATAGGCTCTTATTATGTAGCTCTGGCCAGACTTGAACTCATGATTCCCCTCTGCCCCGTCCTCAGGAGGGCAGAACTTACTGGTGAGAAATCACCATGCCCAACTTCTTCTGTTAATTACTTTTTTAGTAACTGTGCACAACAGTGGGTTTCATTATGGTAGTGTCCACTGTGTATCATCATTCTTCATTACCCTCTCTTGTCTTCCTCCCTCATATTGCTAGCCCAATCCCCAATAGTCCTTCAAGAAGTTTTTCATTTTTAGCCTATAAAAAATGATGTGTACATAGTATCATATACACATCCATTAACCAGAGGCAGTTCTTTCAAACAAACACAAAGCAGAAAATATTTACAAAGATGACACTGCCCACATAAAACAGTGCCTGAGGGGCTACAAAGATGGCTCAGTGGTTAAGAGAATAAACTAATTATAATTTTAAAATTAATTAATATTAATTATATTAATATATCTGATTATATTAATATATCTAATTATATTTAATTGCCATATACAGGAAACCCACAGCCAATATCATCCTAAATGGGGAAACGACAGAAGCATTCCCTTTAAAGGTAGGAACTTGGTAAGGCTGCCCCCTGTCACCACTCCTCTTCAATATAGTGCTTGAAACACTTGCTAGGGCAATAAGGCAATAAAGGAAATTAAAGGAGTACTAATTGGAAAAGAGGAAGTCAAGCTATCCCTTTTTGCTGATGATATGATTGTTTACTTAAGAGATGCTAAAAACTCTACCAGAAAACTCCTAGAAACAATTAAGAGCTTCAGTAAAGTGGCAGGATACAAAATTAACCTCGAAAAATCAGTAGCCTTTCTTTACAACAAGCAACTGAAGAAGGAATTCAAGGAGACCTCCCCACTCACAATAGCCTCAAAAGCAATAAAATACCTAGAAACAAACCTAACCAAAGACACCAAGGATCTCTACAACAAAAATTTTAAACCCCTGAAGAAGGAAATTGAAGAAGACATTGGAAGATGGAAAAACCTCCCATGCGTATGGATTGGGAAAATTAATATAGTAAAAATGTTCATTCTACCCAAATTCTTGTATAGATTTAATGCAATTCCAATTAAAATCCCCAAGCGTTTCTTCATAGGCTTGGAGAAAAGTCCTTAATTTCATTTGGAAAAACAAAGGACCCCAAATAGCCAAAACAACCCTGAGTTTAAAGAGCAATACAGGGGGAATCTGTATACCAGACTTCAAACTATACTACAGGGCTATAGTCATAAAAACAGCTTGGTATGTATTATTTTTATTTTATGTGTATGAGTATATTGCCTGCATGTGTTGTTGGTGCACCTATGCCATGCAATACCTGCAGAGGTCAGAAGAGAGTAGGATCACCTGGAACTGGAGTTATGGACAGTGTTAGGCAACATGTGGATGCTGGGAATCAAACCTGGGTCCTCTGCAAGAGCAGGCAGTGCTCCTCTGACCCATCTCTCCAGCAGCTATTCTTTTTTTTTTTTTTTTAACAGTCATACTAATGATTTAAAAAAATTGGCATCTCATTATGGCCTTTTTTTTTTTTAATTTTTTTTAAAATTTTATTTATTTCCGTATGTGTATGAATGTATTGTTTGCATGCAAGTCTGTGCACCCGTGACGTGCAATGCCGCGGAGGTCAGAAGAGGGCGTCGGACTCCCCTGGAACTGGAGTTCTCCTGGAATTGGAGTTTCACACTCGGCCACCATGTGGGTGCTGGGGATCGAACCCGGGTCCTCTGCAAGAGCGGTCGGCGCTCTTAACTGCTAGGCCATTGCTCCAGCCCATGGCCTTTTTTTTTTTTTTTTTAAAGGCAAGATCTCATTCTGGAGTCCAGGCTGTCCTTAAACTCATGACAATTTTCCTGCTTCAGCCTCCCAAGTGCTAAATTAAACACATAAGCCATTATTAACAAATCTGAGAATCTTTTCATGTGCTTCTTAGCTATCTGTAAATGTTTTCTTCCATTCTAAGGGCTTCCTTTTTTTTTTTTAATTTTATTTATTTATTTTTATGTGTATGAATGTACTGTCTGCATGTAGGTTTGTGCACCCGTGTCATGCAATGCCGCAGAGGTCAGAAGAGGGAATTGGAGTTACAGATGGCTCTCAGCTGCCATGTGGGTGCTGGGGATCAAACCCAGGTCCTCTGCAAGAGCAGTTGGCACTCTTAACTGCTAGGCCATCTCTCCAGCCCCAAGGGCTTCCTTTTTACTGTAGGGTTTCTTAATGTGTAGAATTTTAAAATTATGATGTAGTCCAACTTATTAGACCGGCTCCAAACCACAGGTATGGGTCACTAAAGCTGATGCCTCATGTTTTTGTTGATCTTGAATTTTGGGTGTCATAATCAAGAAATCATCAGTCCCCAAAATCAAGCAGCTTTCCCCTTAAGCTTTATTCTAAAAATTTTTATTTTTAACTTTATGCTTAGGTTTTTTCACGAATTTCTATTTTGTATTTATTTTTATGTGTTTTAAGAGTATTTTGCCTGAATGTCTGTATGTATGGCAGAGGCTGGCTAGAAAAGGATGTTAGACCAGGCATAGTGGCACATACCTTTTTTTTTAAATCTTTTCAAGACAGGGTCTCCCTGTAACCCCAGCTGTCCTGGAACTCACTCTGTAGACCAGGCTGGCCTTAACTCACAAAGATCTGCCTGCCTCTGCCTCCCAAGTACTAGGATTAAAGGCGTGCGCCACCACCACGCCAGGCAAGGCGCATACCTTTAATCCCAGCACCCACCCAGTAGTCAGAAGCAAAGGCAGGTAGAGCCTGTCTAAAAAAAAAAAAACCAAATCAGCTAAGCTGGGCATGGTGGCACACGCCTATAATCCTAGTACTTGGGAGGCAGAGGCAGGAGGATCTCTGTGAATTCAAGGCCACGGTGGTCTACAGAGTGAGTTCCAGGCCAGCTAGGGCTATAAGGAGAATCTGTCTCAAAAACAAAAACAAAACAAAAAAACACCCCAAAACAAAAACAACAAAAAACATACCAAACCAAAACAGAAGGGCAAGTCAGATCCCTTTGAACTGGAGCCAAACTTGAGTCCTCTGTAAAAACAATCAGTGCTCTTAACTGTTAAGCTCTCTCCAGCCCCAGATGTTTTTCATTTATTTTGAGGTGGTTTGGGGATATAGTGTAAGGTAATGGTTTAACTTCATTGGGTGCATGTGTGTGATATGTGCTGGATCAAACCCAGGGCCTCAAGCATGCTACCAAGAACTCTACCACTGAACTCTATTCTCCAGTTCAACATCATTCTTTTGCATGTGGATACTCTTTTCTCAGCACCACTTGTGTTTCCTACTAAATGGTCTTGGCACCAGAAATCATTTGAAAAAAAATTATATAGGAGGAGATGTTTCTGAGCTCTCTATTCCATTGGACTTTATGTCTTTTTCCAGTATCACACAATTTTAAATACTTTCAGTTGAGGCAGAGCTCGCTCTCTTTCTCTCATTTTTTTGAGACACGGTCTCACATCATGTAGCCCTGGCTTACCTAGAACTCACTATATAGACAAGGTGGCCTCCATCTCACAGGTATCCACGTGCCTCATCCTCCCTAATGTTAGGATTAAAGGTATGTGCCACCAAGCCAGGCTACTCTTTTTTTTTTTTAATTCCATTAATGAAAGGGCTACTCTTTTTTAAGATATGGGTAGCCACGGCCACCCACAATTACCTGTAAGTTCTGATCCTTCAACCTTGGTTTCCAGAGTGCTGGGATTACATGTGTGCACTATGATACCTTGTTGTAGAAGGTGCTTTTGGTTATTTAAGTAGTTGCATGTCAAAAAAAGAAAAAAAAATACAATTGAGTTGTTATGAGAACCCTCCCTATACTTTCTTACAGTCACTCTTCTTCCCCGCAATGTGAGGGACTGAGCCTAGGCTCTCTAGCTTGCTCTGCCACTGTGCTATATTCCTCAGCTTTTTTTTTTTTTTTTTAATCTTTGTATGTGTATGAATGTACTGCCTGCATGCAGGTCTGTGCACCCGTGTCGTGCAATGCGGTGGAGGTCAGAAGAGGGTCTTGGATTCCCCTGGAACTGGAGTTCTCCTGGAATTGGAATTACAGACGGTTCTTAGCCGCCATGTGGGTGCTGGGGATCGAACCCAGGTCCTCTGCAAGAGCGTCGGTGCTCTTAACCGCTAGGCTATCCTCTGGTCCCCTCCTCAGCTTTCTTTTTACTTTTGATTTTGTGACAGGAACTCAGGTTGACCTTGAACCCACTCTGTAGCCCCAGAAAGCCTTCCACCCCTGACCCTCCTATGTCAACCTTGTAAGTAACTAAGATTGCACACTGGTACACCAGGCTCATCTTAGATTTCCCACACAGTTTAATTTTCTCTAACTATAAAGAGAGGCCCATATAAGAGACTGACTGAAGTTGGTAAGTGAGCTGGAAGGGTTAAGCTAGGAACAACATGGTGAGTAAACATACTGATCTACATCTTACAATGCCAGCAAGACACCAGTAAGGGGCAGGAAAATTCCTGATCAAAAGTCCAGAGAGCAATTATGGTAAGATAATAAAATGAAAACAGTTATCCCTAGGGCCTAGGTCATGGCCCAGTGGGAGAAAGATTGCCTATCATGTTCAAGGCCCTGAGTTTGAGCTCCAGAAACATATACATACATCATTCCCAAAAAGGAGGACGAGGGTAAATGTCTATAATCCTAGCACTTGGGAAGTGCAAAGTGTAGGCAGGAAAATCGAGTCCACATGGCAGCTCTGTCTCTTTCTTCTGGCCTTTGAGGGGCACTACACACATACTAGTATACACACAGGTGATCCAAGCACTTATACCAATAAAACTCAAAGAAACAAAAAATAAGGCTAGGTGTGGTGGTGCATGCCTTTAATCCTAGCAGAGGCAGAGGCTGGCAGATCTCTGTGAGTTCAAGGCCAGACTGGTCTACACAAAGAGTTCTAGGACAGCTTGGGCTACAGGGAGACCCAGTCTCAAAAAGAGCAAACAACAAACCCAACCAATCAAACAAAAACAAAACAACAACAACAACAACAATGCAGAGGAATATCTAGTTTGTTGCCTGTGGCTAGAAATAAACTGATAAACTGAAACTATGTAAAATATTTGAGGAAAATTCAGGAAGTAGTTCAATCTAGGGGTCTTAAATGTGCAATTTTTGAGGTTCCATTTATAGATTTTTCTTTGTTGTGAGATTTTGTTTGAGACAGAGTCTTATATAGCCTAGGGTGACTTGAATTCACTATGGAGCTAACAATGACCTTTTATTTTTATTTAGACAGGGTCTCTCCCTGTAGTCCCAGCTGTCCTGGAACTCACTCTGTAGACCAGGCTGGCCTTGAACTCACAAAGATCCGCCTGCCTCTGCCTCTCAAGTGCTAGGATTAAAGGCTAGGATTAAAGGCATGCGCCACCACGCCAGGCTACATTGACCTTTTAAAATACTTGATCTTGGGGCTGGAGAGATGGCCTAGCGGTTAAGAGCGCCGACCGCTCTTACAGAGGACCCAGGTTCGATCCCCAGCACCCACATGGCGGCCAAGAACTGTCTGAAACTCCAATTCCAGGAGAACTCCAGTTCCAGGGGAATCCGACACCCTCTTCTGACCTCCGCGGCACTGCACAACATGGGAGCACACACTTGCATGCAGACAGTACATTCATACACATGCAGAAATAAATAAATAAAATTTAAAAAAAAGACCTGATCTTGGGCTAGAGAGTTGGCCTAGGGGACTGCTCTTGCAGAGGACCCAGGTTCGATCCCCAGCACCCACATGGCAGCTGAGAACTGTCTTTAACTACAGTTCCAGGGGAAACTGATGCCCTCTTCTGACCTCTGTGGGCATTGCATGACACGGGTGCACAAACCTACATGCAGACGGTACATTCATGCACATACAAAAATAAATAAAATTTTTAAAAAATTAAAAAAATAAAATACCTGATCTTCCTACCTTTATCCTCCAAATGATAATGAGCAGTCATGGAAAGCCTACCTATGAAATTAGCCCATAACTACATTAGAAGATTTGCCATAGTAAATTGTTTGGGGTCACATTCAGCTAAGGGTACTAGGGAAAGTAGTACAAATAGTGATATTACCTACTTTGTATTAGAAAAAGGGGGCTGGGGAGATGGCTCAGTGGTTTAAGAGAGCTGACTGCTCTTGCAGAGGACCTGGGTTTGATTCCTAGCACCCACATGGAGGTTCAGAATCATCTTTTAAGGCCAGGTGTGGTGGCACATGCTTTTAACCCCAGCACTTGGGGGGCAGAAGCAGGTGGAGCTCTGTGAGTTCAAGGCCAGCCTGGTATACACAGTGAGTTCTAGGACAGCTGGGGCTACACAGAGACCCTGTCTCAACCCCCACCCCTCAAAAAAGAAAATAACAAAAAAAAAGGAAAAAAGAAAAAGCTACCATGTGGAGATCAGACCATTGGTTAGGAGATTACTGCTATGGTATATGACAAAGGCTGCTGCACAGGAGATACAGAGGACAGGTTAGATTTGATAGGCCTTGGTGGAATGTAATAGAGGGTTAAAGAATAATTTCCTGGAAGCTGGGCGTGGTGGCGCATGCCTTTAATCCTAGCACTTGGGAAGCAGAGGCAGGCAGATCTTTGTGAGTTCAAAGCCAGTCTGGTCTACAGAGTGAGTTCCAGGACAGCTGGGGCTACAGGGAGACCCTGTCTCGAAAAGACAAAAANTGACCTCCTCAGCATTGCACGACCCGGGTGCACAGACCTACATGCAGACAGTACATTCATACACATTAAAAAAATCAATTAAGCATAGACATGCAAATGTTCTTCTATGAATGGCAAAGGTAACTGCTCTCTGCTCTCCATGTACAATTATAGATAAAGGACAATTTGCTGGAGTTCTCTCTTCTGAGCAGTGTGGACAGCACACACCAGAGTTGGGAAAGACTGTCTTTAATAAAGTATCTTCTTAACTGTAGAGAATTTCTGAGAATTAGTTGACAGAATGCCACACCATGCCTTTGACGAGTCCCAAAGAACTGTAGATTTGTTGCTTTTTATTTGAAGAATGGAGACTCCCTGGTACGCTGGAAAAGCAAGATTGACCAGGACTGCAGGCCAGAGCCCGGGGAAAGCAGCCTACCAACTTCTTACTTGCCGATTCTCTGGACCACCCAGTCGTGCTGGCAGAGAGGGCAGCGATTGTTCTGCTTCACCCACAGGGACATGCAGCAGTTGTGGAAAGAGTGGTTACACTCTCCCCAGACCACAACACAGTCCTCTTGTTTGTTTTCAGCTTGACATCTAAGACAGGCATCCATCACTTGGACCCTGCAGATAGCGCAGGTATCGCACTCCACGTCCCAGCTCCACATGGCCACCGCGTTCCACTTCTTGAGCGAGAACATCTTGTCACTGCCCGACTTGGAGCCCGAACCCCCGGAGTGCGAGGACGCGGTGCAGGACTCCTCAGCGCAGGACTCCTTGGCATCCTCCTCGTCTCACAAACCCTCAACATTTTAACAGTTGCTGCAGTGCTTTCCCTGCTTGCCTTGTATTATTTTACTGTCTTTGATTATTTTATTGCTTTTTAATCATTTCTCTTCTCCCCCACCTCCCCCTTTTTTTGGTCTTTTTGAGACAGGGTCTCCCTGTAGTCTGGCTGTCCTGGAACTCACACTGTAGACCAGGCTGGCCTTGAACTCACAGAGATCCACCTGCCTCTGCCTCCCAAGTGCTAGGATTAAAGGCATGCACCACCACGCCTGGCCTCTTCTCCCCCTTTCTGTTAACTTCTCTATTTCCCAGTCTTTTCAAATGGGTTCTCTGTAGCCCCAGCTGCTGGAGAACTTGCTATGTCTCCATCTCACAGAGATCTGCCTGCCTCTGCCTTCTGAGTACTAGGATTTATGGCATGTATCACCATGGCTGGCATTTGTCAACTTTTAAAACACTGATTACCCACTCTATTCCCAAATAAAAATTTGAATATGGGGCTAGAGAGATGGTTCAGTGGTTAAGAGCACTGGTTGCTCTTGTAGATGACCTGGGTTTGATTCCCAGCATCCATATGGTAGCTAACAACCCTGTTACTCCAGTTCCAAGGGATCTAACAATCACCCTTTTCTGACCTCCTTGGGCATTACTGACATGGGTGCACTTACATACATGTGGGCAATACACTAAAAAAAATTTTTTTTTAATTATCAATGAAATTTGGTGGAAAAAAAGAAAAAAATAAAAAATTATAAAATATTTAAAAACAACAAAAAATGAAATTTAAAGAAAAATTTAATATGTGCCACCAATCTAGGTACAATTTCTCAAACAGTTCCTAAGTCAGCAAATATTCTTTCATTGCTGAAATGATGCTTTTTTTCCTGTTGTCTTCTATATAGTGTCTTTAGATGCAGGCTCATAACCTGAACATTCTCATGTCTTTCTCTGAGCATCAAAGTAATTTAATTAAAAAAAATGGTTTTTTGGGCTTTTTCGAGACAGGGTCTCCCTGTAACCCCAGATGTCCTAGAACTCACTATGTAGATCATGCTGGCCTTGAACTTACAGAGATCCACGTACAGCCCCTAAGTAATTTTATAAACATACCACTACATAGGAGGCTGGGGGAAGAGACATGGTGAGAGAAGTTTTGCAGGTATCCACCTCAGCAGACTTTAGTAACTCTTCAGTGAAATGTTCTCCATAAAAGAAACTGCGGGGCAGGGACTGGTAGAATAGGCCTTTAATCTCAGCACATGGGAGGCAGAGGCAGGTAGATCTCTGAGATCAAGGCCAGCCTGGTCTTCATGGTGAGTTCCATGCCAGCTGGGGCTACAGGAAGACCCTATCTTGAGAGGAAAAAAGAAAAAGGTGCAGCAGACACATGTGAACCATCAGGCCAGAGGAGAGGTGTATGCAGACCTTGGAGATTCCAGGAAGCACACGCTCAAGGATTACAGTTCTTTTACTACAATGTACTAGAAGGGCTTCTAAGTGTCAGAATTTGGTTATTTTATTATTTTTTTATGTGTATGAATGTACTGTCTGCATGCAGGTTGGTGCACCCGTGTTGTGCAATGCCGGGGAGGTCAGAAGAGGGTGTAGGATTCCTCTGGAACTGGAGTCAAAGACGGTTCTTAGCGGCCATGTGGGTGCTGGGAATCAAACCCCGATCCTCTGCAAGAGCAGTCAGTGCTCTTAACCACTAAGCCATCTCTCCAGACCCCAGAATTTGGTTATTTTTAAATAACTTTTTAAAAAATTTTATTTATTTATTTAATTTTATTTATTTATGTGTATGAATGAATACTGTCTGCATGTAGGTTTGTGCACCTGTGTCATACAATGCCGGGGAGATCAGAAGAGGGTGTCGGATTCCCCTGGAACTGGAGTTCTCCTGGAACTGGAGTTACGGACAGTTCTCAGCTGCCATGTGGGTGCTGGGGATTGAACCCGGGTCCTCTGCAAGAGCAGTCGGTGCTCTTAACCACTAGGCCATCTCTCCAGCCCCATAGAATTTGGTTATTTTATTAAATATTTTTATTGATTTCTGTATGTGTATGAATGTACTGTCTGCATGCAGGTTTGTGCACCCATGTCGTGCAATGCCACGGAGGTCAGAAGAGGGTGTCGGATTCCCCTGGAACTGGAGTTCTCCTGGAATTGGAGTTTCAGAAGGTTCTCGGCCGCCATGTGGGTGTTGGTGCTCTTAACCGCTAGGCCATCTCTCCAGCCCCGAATTTGGTTATTTTAAAGGAGAGGATAAACACAAGTCACTAGTACCATCTCTATTCATGTAGTAAAAATTTAGTTCTTCTGAATTTTGCTAAAATGGGTATGAAAAACCTTAGTGCCTAAATCTTTTTTTAAAATTTATTATTTTTATGTGTATGAGTGTACTGTCTGCATGTAGGTTGGTGTACCCATGTCGTGCAATGCTGCAGAGGTCAGAAGAGGACATCGGAGTCCCCCGGAACTGGAGTTAAAAACGGTTCTTAGCCGCCTGGGTGCTAGGAATTGAACCCGGGTCCTCTGCAAGAGCAGTAGGTGCTCTTAACTGCTGAGCCATCTCTCCAGCCCCAATGCCTAAATCCTTTCTACCACTCCTTAAGTAGTCTGTTTATATGTTTAGTATAGGAAATGATATATCTTATGTGATAGGCCAAAACAATAAACATTATAATTAGCACTTCCGGCTTTTAGTCATCTTCAGATTGGGTATCATAGACTGTACTGTAGCCATTTCCTCTATACACTTTAGCCCTTTATGCAGTTATTTATTTTTTTTAGTCATTTTGAGACAGGGTCTCCCTGTAGCCCCCCTGTCCTGGAACTCACTCTGTAGACCAGGCTGGCCTTGAACTCACAAAGATCCGCCTGCCTCTGCCTCCTGAGTGCTAGGATTAAAGGCGTGCGCCACCACGCCCCGCGACTGTGCAATTATTTTTTTTAATTAATTTTATTTATTTCTGTATGTGTATGAATGTACTGTCTGCATGCAAGTCTGTGCACCCGTGTCGTGCAATGCCGCGGAGGTCAGAAGAGGGTGTCGGATTCCCCTGGAACTGGAGTTCTCCTGGAATTGGAGTTTCAGACGGTTCTCGGCTGCCATGTGGGTGCTGGGGATCGAACCCGGGTCCTCTGCAAGAGCAGTCGGCGCTGTTAACCGCTAGGCCATCTCTCCAGCCCCTATGCAGTTATTTTTAAGGGTAGCTATGTCTATGATCGAAATAGTAAGACTGGGCTGGAAAGATTGTGCAGCTAATAAAGGCTCAGGCTAACAATCAAAACATGAAAGATTTGGCTCCCAGAATGGTAAGACTAAAGATACAGATAAGTGAGAATAAATGATGGGGCTGCAAATGTCAAGATGTCTAAACTATCTCATCAGCACCCAAATGATTTATTGCTTACTAGGGCTGGAAAGATGCCTCAGTGGTTAAGAGCACTGACTGCTCCTAAAGAGTATCCAGGTTCAGTTTCCAGCACCCACATGGTGGCTAACAACCATCTGTAACTCTACTTCCAGGGATCAGAGGCTCTTTTCTAGCCTCCATGGTCACTGCATGTACATGGTGTACTTACATACATGCAGGCAAAATGTTGTCTACACATAAAATAAGTAAATAAAGATAAATTTTTAAAAATTTATTTTTTTTAAACCTTCCGCCATGTGGGTGCTGGGGATCGAACCTGCATCCTCTGCAAGAGCAGTTGGAGCTCTTAACCGCTGGGCCATCTCTCCAGCCCCCTTAAAAATTTATTTTATGAGCCGGGCGTGGTGGCGCATGCCTTTAATCCTAGCACTTGGGAGGCAGAGGCAGGCGGATCTTTGTGAGTTCAAGGCCAGCCTGGTCTACAGAGTGAGTTCCAGGACAGCTGGGACTTACAGGGAGACCCTGTCTCGAAAAAGACCAAAAAAAAAAAATTTATTTTATGAATATGAGTATATTGTTTGAATGTATGAGTATACCCATGTCAAATTATCATCTTAAAAATTATGTCTCGGCCAGGTGTGGTGGTGCACGCCTTTAATCCTAGCACTCGGGAGGCAGAGGCAGGTGGATCTTTGTGAGTTCAACTCCAGCCTGGTCTACAGAGTGAGTTCCAGGACACCTGTGGCTACAGGGAGACCCTGTCTCGAAAAGCCAAAAAAAAAAATACGTCTCTCCCAACTGAGCTACATCCTTAATCATGTGTATAGCCCCCAGCACTGCATAAACCAGACATGGTGAAAGGAAAATCTGAAATTCAAGGTAATCCTTGGCTATATATACATAGCAAGTTTGGGCTATCCTGGCATATGGGAAATTCTGCCTCAGGGAAAAAAAGTGTGCCCATAAATATTCCAGTGATGTGAATGGAATTGTCTATCTTGTTAGTCTGTCTTCAGTATCATTCTTTCCTGTCGTTTTGCATCCTGTTACTCCTGCTTTTTTCAGTGAGAAAGAAGGGGTTGAGCATAGTGCCCAGTCTCTAATCCCAGCATTCAGGAAGTAGAGGAAGGAGGATGAAAAGTTCAAGGACTACCTAAGCTACGTAGAGAAACTGTTTCCAAAAGAAGAAAATAGATTGAGAAATTTGGGGTCAATTTTGTTCAATTCTTGGGAAACTAAAGCTAAGTCAATGGTTTTCTCTGCCCCCCCCCTTTTTTTTTTAAAGAGATTGTTGTAGAGTAGGAACTTTCCCTTTTTTGAGACGGAGTCTCACTATGTCTGCTCTGATGTCATGGAGCTTGGTAAGTAGACCAGACTGGCCTTGAACTTGTAGCAGTTCTGCCTCTTCCTCCCAAGTACTGAGATTACAAATATAAACTACCATGCCCAGCCTTGAGAGTGGGAATATCTCTTTCCAGCCCCAATAAGCAGTATTTAAATCAGAAGAGGGCTTCAGAACCCCTGGAACTGGAGTTACAGATGATTGTTAGCTACCATGTAGGAGCTGGAAACTGAACTCAGGCCGGTCCTCTGCAAGAACAGCCCATATTCTTCTGCTGAGCTCTCTCTAGCCATAGATTGACTTTTTTTTTTTTTTTTTTTTTTTTNCCCTAGACCATCTGGGGCTGAGATTGGGACTTTTTTGGGCACCACCATAATCTTATTGAATCATAATTTTTGGAATGAGATTCTGGAATCTTTTACAAAGTGATGATTCTTTTTTTTTTTTTTTTTTTTTTGGTCTTTTTGAGACAGGTCTCCCTGCAGCTCCAGCTGTCCTGGATTCACTATGTAGACCAGGCTGGCCTTGAACTCACAGAGATCCGCCTGCCTTTGCCTCCTAAATGCTAGGATTAAAGGCTCGTGAGCCACCATGCCCAGCTGACTTATTTTTTATTTAATGTGTTTTGTCTGCATACATATATAACTGCACCTGTGTGTACAATGCCCTCCGAGGCCAATAGAGGGTGCTGGATCCCCTGGAACTGGAGTTACAGAGCTCTCATGTGGGTGCTGGGAACCAAACCCAGGTCCTCTGCAAGAGTAGCCAGTGCTCTATCCCTCTAGCCCTTGTTTTTATTTTTTAGAAATATGTCTATATGAACATCTGAGTGTTCTAATTATCAAAAATACAGACCTAAGAGGATACATGTGCAATATTTGCAGAGGATAAGAGGCTTTTTTTCTCAGGGTGGGGGTTAGGAGGGTTTAAGTTTATAATTTTGTAATGGTGCTGGGCATGGTGGCACAGGTCTACAATCCCAGCTACTAGGGACCCTGATGCAAGAAGATCATGTTTGAGGCTAGCCCAGGCAATTCAGTGAGATCCTGTCTCAGATGGGGGTTGTGTGTGTGTGTGTGTGTGTGAGAAACAGAGTGGTACATGGCCATAATCCCAACATCTGGAAGACAGGCAGAAATGATGTGAATTCAACGCTAGCCTAGTCAACACAGAGAGATTTCAGGCCACCTGAGGCTATAAAGAAAGATTCTACCTAAAAACAAAAAATTAAAAAGAGCTAGAGGTGAGACCCTCAGTTCAATTCCAATACTAAAAAAATTTCAAGACACTAGTTCAAAATCTTTAGCTACCTTAATTATTAAGCCTGACAGGATTTGATGGGACTTGGATACCTGCCTACTGTCTAGCACTATCATATTTTCAGCATTTACAATCTTACTTATCAAAAGAGATCATCTGAAACATTGCTCGGTTGGTACAGTGCTTGCCAAGCAAGCACACTGTCTTCAGTTCAACCCCCAGAACACATGTAAAGAAGCCAAACACAGTGTACACACTTGTAATGCCAGCACTGGGACACAAGTAGCTCTCTAGTACTGACTGGCTGGCAGCCTCTTCTTTAACTCTACTTGCAGGGGAATCCGATGCCCTCTTCTGACCTCCAAAGCATTTCATGACATGGGTGCACCTACCTACACGCAAGCAGTAAACTCACACACATAAGAAGTAAAAAAAAAGAAAAAGAAAAAGAAAAAAAAAAAAAAAAGGTAGATGAGCCAGGAGTGGTGGCCCCAGCAGTGACGACTGCTCCAAGACAGTATGGGAATTAGAACTGGCAAGTACAGAGCCAGGCACGGTGACGCACACATTTAGCCTAGGCACTCAGGAAGCAGATGCAGGTGGACCTCTGTGAGACTGAGGCCAGCCTAGTCTTCATATTAGTTCCAGGCCAGCTAGGGATATAGGAAGACCCTGTCTTTAAAAAAAAAAGGGGGGGGGTGGGGGGAGACAGGCACCTGAGACTGTCTTCTTGTTTCTTTTTCTTTTCTCCCCCCCCCCAAATGACCACACTCAACAGGGATTTTATTGAAATATTGAAATCTTTAGGGGGCATACATTCTCTGTTCTTGCTTAATACCATTGTTACAATCACACATTTATATAATTTTATGAGCTTTATGCTTCTGGAAATGGGTCCTGAGTATGCTTGAAAATAGCTCCATCACTGAACTATATCCCTAATCAAGGTTTAGTAATTCTCACAGGTATACAAAAAAGTGCAAGCATCCCTTAGAAATGTTCCATGTGGGGGGCTGGAGAAATGGCTCAGCAGTTAAGAGCGTCGACTGCTCTCACAGAGGAGCCAGGCTCGATTCCCAGCACAAACATATGGTGGCTAAGAACCCTCTTAGGCTGGGCATGGTGGCGCACACCTTTAATCCCAACACTTGGGAGGCAGAAGGCCAGCTGGGACTAAAGGGAGATCCTGATTCAAAAAAGACTAAAATCCCCACATCTTTATGTATATAACTGTTTTGACTGCATATGCATATATGTACCATGTGTTGCCTGCTAGAATTACAGATGGCTGTGACCTGCCGTGCAAGTGATGGGAACTAACCTTGTGCTGAGCCTTCTACCCAGCCCCACCACTGCATGCTTGCATTCTCCCCACCCTCCCCCTTCTCCCCCTCTCCTAGCAAGTAAAAGAATGTTCTTTCTGTTGGGCCTGGTGGTGGACTCATTTAATCCCAGCAATCAGGAGGCAGAGGCAGGTGTATTGCTGTGAGTTCCAGGCCAGCCTGGTCTACATAGTGAGTTCCAGGAGAGCTGGGGCTAGGGAGACCTTGTCTCACAAAGACTTTAAATTAAGAAACCATTCATATCTAACATGTTACTCTAATGAAATAATTAAGGACACTTTCAAAGATTTTCAAGAAGAAAAATCAATAGAGTTGTTTTAGTATAGCAAATGGACATCTGAGAGTAGGTAACTGTAAAAACTGTAACACTACCATGAAAATGGTGTAGTAAAAAATTCTATTTACTTCAGCTAGCTGTGGACTGGCACAAGCCTTTAATTCTAATACTGGGGATGCAGAGGCAGATGGAATTTCTGTGAGCCTGGTCTACACAGTGAGTTCCAGGCCCTGCCTCATCAGTTACTGGACAATTTGATGCCTTCTTCTGACCTGTGCATGCACTGCACAACATGGGTGCACTTATATATATGCAGGTGACTCATACATAGAAAATAAAAATAAGGGGCTGGAGAGATGGCTCAGCAGTTAAAAGCACTGACTGCTCTTGCGGAGGACCCAGGTTCAATTCCCAGCACCCACATGGTGGCTAAGAACCATCTTTAGCTCCAGTTCCAGGGGGAATCTGACGCCCTCTTCTGACCTCCCCGGCATTGCACAACACGGGTGCACCAACCTGCATGCAGACAGTACATTCATACACATAAAAAATAATAAATAAATAAGAAAGTATCTTTTAAAAAAAGAAAAAATAAAAATATTAAAAAGAATCTGGGCATGGTGGTGCATGCCTTTAATCCTAGCACTTGGGAGGCAGAGGCAGAGGCAGACGGATCTCTGTGAGTTCAAGGCCAGTCTGGTCTACAGAGTGAGTTCCAGGACAGCTGGGGCTACAGGGAGACCCTGTCTCGAAAAGACCAAAAAAAACAAAAAAAACAAAACTAATGATAAGCCCAGTGTGACGGCTCAGGCCTGTAAGCTCTGCACTAAGGCAGGAGGACTACTACCAGGGTATGCTACAGAGTGTTATCCTTTCTCAAACAAAACAAAATACCAAAAAAAAAAAAAAAAAAATCCCACAAAACCCAAAACCAAACCTCTCAAAACAGGCTGGGTAAGGTGCCATATATCTGTAAATCCTAGCACTTGGAAGATACCTTAATACAGAGACCCTATTTCAAAAACAAAAACAAACCAACCAAATAAACAAGAATAGTCCCTATAATAAAAGATAAGTAAAAGAATGTTCTTTAAACTAGCAACAAGAGAAAAATGAAACTTATACTTCAATTCACATAAGAGGGTTTGGGGGAGGTGTACAGAGTCATGGCCTGCTATGGAGAGGGCAGAGAAACACATTGTAGAGTTGTTTTTTCTCCTTTCACCTTTATGAAGATTCTGAAGATCAAATGCAGATCATCAGTCCTCTGTAGCAAGTGCTGATCCATCTTTCCAGCACAAATGTGGGAAACTTTTAAACATAGCTTATTATGTCATGCTCCAGTGACTGAGGTAGCCAGATACTAATAGCTCATTATTAAAGAAGAAATTGTTCACCCTGAAGACTGAGGCTGGTTTTGAATTCACTATACAACCAAGGATGACCTTAAATTCCTGACCCGTTTGCCTCACCTCCCAGGTATTCTACCACTCTCAGACAGAATTTTAACTGTTTCATATCTAGGATGTCCAATATAAACATTCTACAACAAAATGACAACAGTCATGTGTAGCTTGGAGGACAATAGAGACAGGTAGCCCTAACTCATGCCTTGGTGTCTGTGGAGGATTGATTACGTCAAGGATACCCCCATATGCCATCCAATACCACAATTTAAATATGCTTATTCCTCTCATATAAAGAGCAATGACAGTGCTGGGCGTGGTGGCACATGCCTTTAATCCTAGCACTTGGGAGGCAGAGACAGGCGGATCTTTGTGAGTTCAAGGCCAGCCTGGTCTACATAGTGAGTTCCAGGACAACTGGGGCTACAGGGAGATCCTGTCTCAAAAAGACCAAAAAAAAAAAGAGGAATGACAAAGAATTTCCTAGTGTTTTTATGGGTCTTATCTTGAAGCCAAGTTATACTGGGGGCGGGGGGAGGTGGAAGGAAGCTTGGGGGATTTAGAGATAAAAACTCTTAAAAAAAAAAAAAATGGAGAGGACCAGGCATGTGGTGCATGCCATTAATCCCTGGAACTTGCTATGTAGACCAGGATGGCCTTGATCTCATAGGGATCTACCTGCCTCTGCCTCCTGAGTGCCGGGATTAAACATATGCACCATAATGCCTTATCCACTACATGGTATTTGGTTTTCACAGTGAAAACACGAAAACAGCAACAGAGTAGAGCCAGTTATCAGAGAGCCTAGTCATTTCTTGAAACTTTATTATTTGAAGAAAAATAGAATAAGGATGGCTCAGTGGTTAAGAGCACTGCCTGCTGTTCCGGAGGACACAGGTTAGGTTCCCAGCACCCATGTGGAAGCTAACAACCATCTGTGTAAACTCCAGTTCCAGGGATCTGATGCCCTCTCTGGTCTCCAAGGGCACCAGACACAAATGTCTCATATGTATATGCAGGCAAAACATTCATACACATGAAATAAAAATTTACAAATTTTTCAAAAATAATACTTATGGGGTAAGGGGTGTAGGTCAGTGGCAAGAGAATCTGCTGCTCATATGCAAGGCCGTGAGTTTGGTTGCTAGCACCACAATACACATGTTTTATAGATGGCAACAATTTCACTGAATTGTTTCATTAAAAGGGTTTTCACCATGTAGCCCAGGCTTGCGTCAAACTGTTCAGTCTCTACCTCCTTAGTGTTGAGATTATAGGCACATGCCACCACATTCGGCAAAAAATTCCATTGATTTATTTTGTGTGCATGTATTTAAGTGTTTTGAGTCACAGTGTTTGTGCAGAAGTCAGGGGACAACTTGCAGGGTTTCTCTCCACTAAATGAGCCCCCAGCACTGAACTCAGATCATCAGGCCTGGGAGCAAGAGCCAACTTAGTGGCTTCACTGAAGTTTTAAACATACTCAAGGTATTCAGAACCAGGCATGGTGGTGCACACCTTTAATTCCAGCACTTAGGAGGCGGAGGCAGGTGGATCTCTGTGAGTTCAAGGCCAGCCTGGTATACAGAGCGAGCTCCAGGCCAGCTGGGACTTAAAGGAGAACCTGTCTCAAAAAAA
>VZQC01013897.1:1147623-1183221 GCA_009823505.1 Rhizomys pruinosus
TTTTTTTGGTCTTTTTTTTGAGACAGGGTCTCCCTATAGTCCCAGCTGTCCTGGAACTCTCTCTGTAGACCAGGCTGGCCTTGAACTCACAAAGATCTGCCTGCCTCTGCCTCCCAGTGCTAGGATTATCTATCTACTATCTATCATCTATCTATCTATCTATCTATCTATCTATCTATCTATCTATCTATCTATCTATCTATCTATCATCTTTTTGAGATAGACCAGGCTGCCTTTGAACTCACGGAGATCCACCTGCCTCTGCCTCCCAGTGCTGGGATTAAAAGCGTGCCCCACCATGCCCAGCCGAATTTTTACTTTTGCATGGTGACATGTGCATTGAATCCTAGCACTTGGGAGGCAGAGGCAGGTGGATCTTTGTGAGTTCAAGGCCAGTCTGGTCTACAGAGTGAGTTCCAGGACAGCTGGGCTACAGGGAGACCTTGTCTTGAAAAGACAAAAAAAAAAAAAAAAAGGCATTTTATTTTTTTTGTGTGAGTGCAAAGCCCAAATGGGTCAGAGGAGAGTTGAGATCCCCTGAAAGTTGTTAGCCCCCAAACGGGTGTTAAAAATCTAACCGAACCCAGGTCCTCTGGAAGAACAGCAAGCATTCTTAAGTGCTGATCGCTCCAGCCTCTGTCTTTTTTCCCTTTTCCTTTGGTCTTTTGAGACAGGATCTCCATGTAGCCCCAGCTGGCCTGGAACTCAATATGTAGACCAGGTTGGCCTTGAACTCACAGAGATCTTCCTGCCTCTACGGCAGGAGCCACCATGTTGGGCAATGTTTTTACTTTAAAAACAAAGAGAAAGAACTCTTCATTGTAGTCCCTCAGTACAGGTAACATTTTATTTTGATACAAATATAAATCACACCACAGACACATTCTGAGGTTGGGAATGAAGAATGGGAAAATGGTATGATCTAGAATCAAAGGACTGAAAATAAGAAAAATTTCTAGTATCACATTAATAAGGCAAAGAGAAAGTTACCAAACAAAAATACATAGTTATAAACTAAAAAAGCTTCTGGGGCGTGGTGGTACACACATTTAATCTCAGCACTGGGGACCACAGTCAGGCATCTGGATCTCCGAGTTCTAGGAAGTTCCAGGCCACCTGGGGCTACAGGGAGACCCTGACTCAAAAAAAAAAAAAAAAAAAACAAAAATCCAAAGTCGGGCGTAGTGGTGCACACCTTTAATCAGTACTTGGGAGGCAGAGGCAGACAGATCTTTTCGAGTTCAAGGCCAACCTGGACTACAGAGTGAGTTCCAGGACAGCCAGAGCTACAGGGAGACCCTGTCTCAAAAAAGACCAAAACAGGGGCTGGAGAGATGGCCTAGTGGTTGAGAGCGCTGACCGCTCTTACAGAGGACCCGGGTTCAATCCCCAGCACCCACATGGCGGCTGAGAACCGTCTGAAACTCCAACTCCAGGAGAACTCCAGTTCCAGGGGAATCCGACACCCTCTTCTGACCTCCGCGGCATTGCACGACACGGGTGCACAAACCTACATGCAGACAGCACACTCATACACATACAAAAATAAATAAAATTAAATTAAAAAAAAAAAAAGACCAAAACAAACAAACAACCAAACAAACAAACAAAAACCCCAGAAAAAGCTTACTAAATTAAAAAATTGTTGTAAGTTGTAGTGCATGCCTATAATCCTAGCACCTGGGAGGCAGAGGCAGGCAGATCTCTGTGAGTTCAAGGCCAGCCTGGTCTACATAGCAGGATCCAGGCCAGCTGGGACTAAAGGGAGACCCTGAGTCAAAGACGGAAAAAAATGCCAAAAACAAAACATGCAATATCTCGGTGCAGAAATTATAAAGAAGACCTAAGTAAATGGAGTGATAACATTTTTTTTTGTCTTTTTGAGACAGGGTCTGCCTGTAGCTCCAGCTGTCCTGGAACTTACTTTGTAGACCAGGCTGGCCTTGAACTCACAAAGATCCGCCTGCCTCCGCCTCCCAAGTGCTAGGATTAAAGGCGTGCGCCACCATGCCCGGCAAGGCTGCACATTTCTAATAGACACTGGATAATACAAAAATTAGCAACAAGCTTATACTTTTTAAATATATAAATATTATATGCCTCTAAAACAAACAACTGAAAACAACTCCATAAAACTGGCATTCAGACTTACCTTAATAGGAGTTCTTTGGGAAGTTTTTTATTGATTACAGCTTCATCGCTGTTTGAGAACATCTGTAAGAAAAAGAAAATTATTGTGTCAAGCATTAGTTAACATAACATTTTATCATGTTCATAACAGTTTGGAGGTAATTCTCTTAGGAGAAAGGTTAAAAGAAACTATGGTGAGGAGGCAGCAAAATGGCTCAGCAGATGCAGACACCTCTGCCAAGCCTAAATTCAGTCCCTAAAATCCACCAGGTAGAAGCAGAGAGCTGACTCCAGAACTTTGTCCTCCCGAACATTACTAAGTAATCTGACCTTCCAAACATCATGCTAGGGCCCAGACCTATAAAAGTACAACAGGGACTGGGCAGATGGCTCAGAGTAAAGGTGCTAGCCCCACAAGCCTGAGGAACTGAATTTGATTTCAGGAAGCCATATAAAAAGCAACACACAGCCGGGCGTGGTGGCGCACGCCTTTAATCCTAGCACTCGGGAGGCAGAGGCAGGCGGATCTTTGTGAGTTCAAGGCCAGCCTGGTCTACAGAGTGAGTTCCAGGACACCTGGGGCTAGAGGGAGACCCTGTCTCAAAAAGACCAAAAAAAAAAAAAAAAAGACAGAAAACTCCTACAATGGATGCAATTATATCCAAGACAAAAGGCTTAGAGGTAAACAACTCCTAGACATAAAATTTAAATAGCCAACAATTCTATTTTTGAAATAAGCAAAGGCCATGAGTAAGACAGTGTGGGAATACCATCCTCCACGCTGACAGTCTAACCATCTCAACCAGAGCACCTGGGACTGCTACCAGGAGGCCCTCAGCAAGGTTGACCAGTTGCCTGTCCCACATAAGCAGAGGTGCTGGGGCTGGCTGTAGCTCAGTTGGTAGAGTGGCTGGCATACATAAAGCTCTGGTTTTGAGCCCTAACACTGCATAAACTGGGCGTGGTGGTACCAGCCTGTGATTTCAGCAACCATGAAATAAAGACATAATACAAAAATTAGCAACACGCTTATACTTTTTACAATATATAAATATTAGATGCCTCTAAAACAAACAACTGAAAACAACTCCATAAAACTGCCATTCAGACTTACCTTAATAGGAGTTCTTTGGGAAGTTTTTTATTGATTACAGCTCATCGCTGTTGAGAAACCATCTGTAATAAAAAGAATATTTTGTGTCAAAGCTTAGTTAACATAACATTTTATCATGTTCATAACAGTTTGGAGGTAATTCTCTTAGGAGAAAGGTTAAAAGAAACTATGGTGAGGAGGCAGCAAAATGGCTCAGCAGATGCAGAACACCCTCTGCCAGCCTAAATTCAGTCCCTGAATCCCAACAGGTAGAGGAGCAGAGAGCTGACTCCAGAACTTTGTCCTCCCGAACATTACTAAGTAATCTGACCTTCCAAACATCATGCTAGGGCCCAGACCTATAAAAGTACACACAGGGAGGACTGGGCCGATGGCTCAGAGTAAAGGTGCTCTAGCCGCCAACCTCGAGGAAACTGAATTTGATTTCAGGAAGCCATATAAAAAGAAAAAGCCGGGCGTGGTGGCGCACGCCTTTAATCCTAGCACTGGGAGGCAGAGGCAGGGATCTTTGTGAGTTCAAGGCAGCCGGTCTACAGAGTGAGTTCCAGGACACTGGGGCTAAGGGAGACCCTGTCTCAAAAAGACCAAAAAAAAAAAAAAAAAAAGCAAAGCAACACACAGCGATGCGCGGGTCGTTGGTAGGTACACGCCTTTCATCCCAGCATTCCTGAGGCAAGCAGGCAGAGGACAGGCGGATCTCTGAGTCAAGGTCAGCCTCTACATAGTGGTTCCAGGCCAGCGGGAGCTACAGGTAAACCGTCTCAAAAAGACCCCCCCCGAAAAAAGGCAGATTATCAGACTCAAGGTAGGCTGGAGAATTTACTTACTATCGTTACTAATCTCTAGCTCAGGAGTCTCCCCCCCCCCGCCCCCGTCAACATCCTCAGAATCCGCCTATCAACCTCTAAGCTCTAGTAAATATCAATTCCCTAATTATAAAAGATAGTCTGCTGGGCATGTGGTGCATGCACTTTAATCCCAGGCATTGGGAAGGGCAAGAAGGCAGCGAGATCTTTGTGAGTTCAAGGCCAGCACGCGTCTACATAGGAGTTTACTGCTAGGATTCAAAGGCATGCGCCACCACACCTGACTTAAAGATGGTTTTTGGCCACCATGTGCGTGGTGGGAATTGAACCTGGGTCCTCTGGCAAGAGCAGTCAGTGCTCTTAATCATCTCTACAGCCCCTCTTTACAGCCCCTCTTTATTATTATTTAAAACATATCTTGTGGGGGAAAAAAGCTGACTCATTAACCTTACCCCACATTTATGGCCCCTCTTTATTATTATTTAAAACATATCTTGAGGGGGAAAAAAGCTGACTCATTAACCTTACCCCACATTTATGGAGTAATTTTCTTCTACACCTATATATCAAATAGAAAACTCATCATAATTCTGTGTGTGTGGAAGGTGGGCTGGCTCTCACTATGTAGACCAAACTGGCCTCATAGAGAGCTCCTGTCTCTTTCCTCAGTGTTGTGCTTAAAAGCAAATGCCAACCATTCCTGGCTAATCATAATCATTCCTAATGCAAAAGTGATCATATAAAGTTAATCACATTACTGAAGATGACTCCTTTTCTCTTCTCTTCCATCCAAAACCCCACATGCACAGGTCTGGGCTGGCTACGAGCTCCACTTATACACACCAGGGTAGCTACAGGGTAGTCTTTTTTTTTTTTTTTTTTTTTTTTTTTGGTCTTTTGGAGACAGGGTCTCCTCTAGCTCCCGCTGTCCTGGAACTCACTCGTAGACCAGGCTGGCCTTGAACTCACAGAAGATCGCCTGCTCTGCCTCCAAGTGTCGTGGATTAAAGGCTTTGCAGCCAGCCGGTTTTTTCTTAAACTCCAGAGAACCACATGCTTCTGCTAGGCACTAAAGTAGTTTTGCACCACATGCCTGGCTGACAATTTATTATTTATATTTAGCCACCATGTTTGTCACAAAAGTGATCATGTAGAATCTGAGCTTGTCTAGTATTAAAAAAGCAAACACCAATTTAAAAGGGTAGCAGCAAAACTGCTAACAGTAGAATTCTTACCTAGAGTAGACTTTATCAGTCATTAGAATGGTTGGAATTGAAAATATGATACCTACTGGGTAGAAGGAATCTTGACAAATTTACTATAAAGTGAAAGAAGTCATGTACAAAAGGCTTATTATTGTAGGATTCTGCTACATAAAATCTCTAGTGTGGATGAATCCACAGGGGAAGAATACAGACTGGTGATTGCCAGGTACTGAGTCTGGGGTTGGGGAAGAATTAAAAGTGTTTAATGAGTGTCAGGTTTCACTTTGGGGAGACGGATGCTTCAGAACTAGGAGGAGCTGGAAATTTGTAGCACTGTAAAGTACATAAAGCAGACTATAAAATTAAAAAATTTCGGGGCTGGAGCGATGGCCCCTAGTCGGTCTAAGAGCAACCGAATGCTCTTCAGAGCCCCGGGTTCGATCCCCAGCACCCACATGGCAGCAGAACGCCTTATAACTCCAATTCAGGAGCACTCCAGCTCCAGGGTAATCGAGGACCCTCTTCGGACCCCCGCGGCGTTGCACGACCCGGGGGCACCGACTTGGCATTGCGGGCAGAACCTTCATACACATACAGAAATAAAATACAGTTAATTAATAAAAAAAATTAAAACAAAAAAAAAAAGGGTCCAATTTCATGTGAATTTCATCTAAAAACTTTGTTTTTTTGAGGCGGGTCTAGGTTTCCTGTAGTCCCCGTTGGTCTGAGCTGGCTCCCTCTTACAAACGGATCTGAATGTGGGCCCGGAGAGACCGGCTTCGCCCGCCATTAAGGCTCTAGGCCACACAACCAAAAAGAACTCCACAAGATCACGAATGCCTTGTCTTCAAAACATGCTGAGGATCAAAGATCTCACTGAGCATAATGCACGTACTCTTCACCACAACCAAAATCTAAAAGGACAAAAAAAAAAAAGTTACTGGTTTAAAAAAAAAAAGTACAGTAGAAACATCACATACAAATCAGGAATTTACACTCTGCTATGTAACTGCTAAGTGTGGTACACTTCTCTAATCCTATCACCTGGAGTTTGAAGAGGCGAGTACCAGTTGAAGTAGCCTCTGCTTTTTTTTTTTAAGCTGGCTATTATAACCAAATATTGTCCCCCAAAGACAAGAAGTTAGTATTCATAAAATGACACACTACTGAGACTGTGTAGTTTTAGGCATGTTCCTTAGCAGTGAGAAACAAAGAAAATATGGGCTCTTGCTCTACAATAAAGAAATCAGAGATAGCCTAGTGGTAAGAGCACCAACTGCTCTTGCGAGGGACCGGTTCGATCCCCAGCACCCACATGGCTAACCGTCTAAAACTCCATTCCAGGAGAACTCCAGTTCCAGGGGATCACGCATCTCTTCTGATCCTCCGCAGCATTGCACACACGGGTGCACAAACCTGCATGCAGACAGATAGTATTCATACACATACAAAAATAAATTAAAAAAAAAAGAAATCAGATATAAACAAATCACTTGCTAATTAGAGATAGGTAAGAAGATGGATATAAGAACAAAGGACAGCCCGAGGCTGCCGAGCAGATTGGACTCCTAGCAGTGAAGAGCGCAGACTGCTCTTTGCAGAGGGCTCCCTGGGTTCGATTCCCAGCACCCACATGGGGGCTGAGATTTCTCCCTCTTTACTCCAGTCTAGGGGAATCTGACACTAACCTCTTCTGGCCTCTGAATGCTACTCTGCCACAAACAGGTGAACACCAACATTTACTGCTAGGGACAGTGCCACCAAGACCTACATGCAGACGGTACATACACATAAAAAATAAAAAAACTTACAAAAAAAAAAAAAAAAAAAAAAAAAAAAAAAAAAAAAAAAAAAAAAAAAAACAAAAAATAACAAATAAAAAAAAAAAGAGAGCCCCTTCCTTGCTGGAACCAAAGGACCGAGCGGGCGGGTGCGACCACACCTCTAATCCCGTATTTTTTGGCGGCGCAGGGGCCGGGCAGCGGGATCCATTCGGGCAGAGGCAGCACCTCTGGCGTTCAAAACTCAGTTCTGTCTAAGTAGCTAGCTCCAGGCAAGCTACGATAAAGGTACGACCCTGTCTAAAACTGGACTGCCGTATATCTAAGTTGGTCGTTTCCTTACTTTTTTTTTTTTTTCATTCTTTACAAATTTTATTTTCCATTCTCCGTATCGTGTCATGAATGTATTTGTCCCCTCGCATGCCCACGCTCTCGTGAACCCCCTCGTGACGCTGCTCCAAACAGCAGCGGAGGTCCAGAACCCGTTAGGGCGCTCCGGACTCCTCGGAACGTTGGGATTGCTTCTCCTGTGAATGGGGTAGTTTCAACAAATGTTCTCCGCACCGTCCATTCGGGTGCTGGGGCTCGAACCCCGGGTCCTCTGCCATACTGATTTTGCCGTGGTTCGGTCGCTCTAACCGCCTTTTCCTTCCCTTCTCGCCATCACTCCAGCCCCAGGGGCCTGCTCACCACTTTTTATTTATTTTACTATTGAGCATAGGTTCTTAAGCTATAGCCCAGCTTCCCCGGTACTCACACATCACATCTAATTATATATCAAATTCCACACGACCTTCCACCATACACCTACCATTTTGATGGTACCACAATAGCCTCATTGACCACCCTAGTATTGGGATATATGTTTTTAAAAGGGCTAAGGTTGTGTTGCGGGCATTTGTCCTCTAGTGTTTGATAAAGGTCTCTTGACTTATTCCCACCCCAGACATGACCTATAAAACGCCGTGACCAGCGCATCTAAGGCATGCTCTCATAGTTAATTCTTTTCAGCCGGTAGGTTGAGCTAGGGGCTCATGAGCACTGCACCGACTCAGTTAGACCAACGCCAATACCAGCGACCCACGTCTCTGGGTTTTCAAATGGACCCCCCGGTCTATACTATTCCTCATCCGTTAATATTATTTATAAGAAACTTGCAGTGAACAAAAGACTGCTTNCAGTCTGTCTACAAGAGCGAGCTCTAGCCATTGGGCTAACGAGACTCTGTCTCAAAATAATAACAAGAAAAAAATGGATCTATATATTTTTGTGCGTGTTTGACATTTGTTGTGTGTTCATGTGTGTGCACCTGCGATGATGGCCAGAGAAAACCTTAATATATCATTCCAATGCCCCAGCTTTATTTTGAGACACCTTCTCACTGGCCTGGAATTTGCCAAGTAGGGTAAGCTAGCCAGCAGTAAGCCCCAGGGATGAGCCTGCCTCACCCCCCCCTCCCCCAGCACTGAGATTAAAACATATCACTTCTGTCCACTTTTCTTTTCCGTGGGTTCTGGGATCAAACTCAGGTCTTCATACCTGCAAAGGCAAGCACTTTACCAACTAAGCTATTGCCCTAGTCCAACAGCATTTATTGCTGTTGCTGTTTAAGGTTTTCATTTTTGTTTTATGTGTATGAAATGTTTTGCCTGTGTATATAAGTGCACCTATGACCTGCAACGCCCAAGGAAACCAGAGGGGGCATCAGGTCCCCTGGAACTGGAGTTATGAACCATTGTTAGCCTCCATGTGGGTACTGGGAACTGAACCCAGGTCCTTCCCAAGAGCAGCCACTGTTCATTAACCACTGAGCCATCTCTCCAGCCCTTTTTGTTGTTTGGAGACAAAGTCTTACTATGTAGCCGAATGACCCTAGTTGGCCTTGAACCTTCACCCAGATTCTTTGCCTGCCTCCTCTGCCACTGAGTCTGGGATCAAAGGCATGTGCCACCACACCCAGCTGCTATAGTTATTTTTTCCCAAGTAGAGCAAAACCAGTCTATGACATAAAAGACAAGAATAATGATTATCTGTCAGAAGGAGAGTGGATGATTATTAGTTATTCTCTATTACTCTGACAAATGCCCAAGGAAAGACATCTTAAGAGGTGGGGGGAATTATTTATTTGGACTCTCAGTTCAGAGTTCCATCTGTATCTATTGATTTGGGTCCTGTGGTAAGGCAGAGCATCATGGTGGTGAGAGCTTGTGAAGGAGGAAGCTATTGATCTTATGATGGACAGGAAACAGAGAGGAGGAAGGAGCTGGTAGCCCAGGGACCGTTAAAGGCCTGACCACTTCTGGCAGCTAAGCCTCACTTCCTAAAGTCTTCAGGATCACCTACAATAGCGCCACCAGCTGGTAATCAAGTATGTAACACAGCCTGTGAGGGACTCATCATATTCAAAGCACAGCAGACAGTGATTTCTGGGGCTGAAGCAGGAGAGGGAGAGCTGAAGGGACGTCCACATGCTGATAACATAGCTCCAGATGTGGGTAAGAATTGCCCTTGTCGGCAGGGTTTGTTGGCACACACCTTTAATCCTAGCACTCGGGAGGCAGAGGCAGGTGGATCTTTGTAAGTTCAAGGCCAGCCTGGTCTACAGAGGATCGGAGTTCGACAGCTGGGGACTACAGGGAGACCCTGTCTCAAAAAGACCAAAAAAAAAAAAAAAAAAAAAAAAAAAGTTTATAATTGAGTTTTTATTAAAGTAAATCCAATTAAAACACTATCATGGGCCGGAGAGATGGCCTGGCGATTGAGAGCGCCGACTGCTCTTGCAGAGGACCCGGGTTGGATCCCCAGCGCCCACATGGCAGCTAACAACCGTCTGTAACTCCAATTCCAGGAGAACTCCAGTTCCAGGGGTATCCAACGCCCTCCTCTGACCTCCACGGCATAGCAGGACACAGGTGCGCAGACCTGCATGCAGGACAGTACTCATAACATGGAAAATAATTAAAAAAAATAAAATTTAAAAAACAAAAAAACCCACTATCATATATGTAATTACATATTAGGGGTTTTTTGGTCTTTTTTGAGATAGGGTCTCCCTGTAGCTCTGGCTGTCCTGGAACTCACTCTGTAGACCAGAGGGGGCCTTGAACTCACAGAGATCTGCCTGCCTCGGCCTCCCAAGTGCTAGGATTAAAGGCATATGCCACCACGCCTGGCTGAAATATATTTTTAAATATTATAATATAAACCGAAAGGTAGAAACATGAATGAGCATGACTAAGACGCCGAAGGGAAAGGGCAGTGGTTTCTGAAACAGATCCAATTTTATATGAGGAAAGGAGCTTATGAAAAGTAGCTTATGGAGGCTGGAGAGATGGCCTAGTGGTTAAGAGTGCCGACCGCTCTTACAGAGGACCCGGGTTTGATCCCCCAGACCCACTGGCGTCCGAAACCGTCTCGAAACTCCAAGTTCCAGGGGAATCCAACACCCTCTTCTGATCTCCGCGGCATTGCACGACACGGGTGCACAGACCTGCATGCAGACAGCACATTCATACACATACAGAAATAAATAAAAATTAAAAAAAAAGAAAAGTAGCTTATGATAAAACAGTTTCTCTACTTACTAGGAGAAGGAGAGCCATCTGGAAAGAAACATGGCGAGATTTATTCCTCTCAGCATATGCCAGGATGAATGCCAAGGGAATGAAATTTTGAATGTAAAATAACAGAAGAAAATACTCTGTCATCTTAAAGTGAGGGGGATTCTTGTATCTAGATTCAATGTACTGAAGCCATCGATGAAGGATGATCTCACTATACAAAAATAAAAGACTGTTCATGAAGCGTTGGTGAAAGGGCGCAGCCAGTAAAGGCACCTTCGCTTGCTGCCAAGCTTGATGACCTGAGTTCAATCACGAGGTAGAAGAAGAAAACCAACTCTTGCAAGTTGTCCTCTGACCTCTGCAGGTGCACTGTGGCAAGCATGTGCTGCACCCCACCATGCAAAATAGATAGATAGATGATAGATAGATGATAGATAGATGATAGATAGATAAATCTTTAACAGCTGTACATGCCAAAAAAATGGAAAAAAAAGAAAGGAAGGCAAAAGTTGCAGGTGGTGTTAGACACTGCCCAGCTCTCTGGCTTAAATTATATTCAATAAATGTTTCTTTCTAAAAAAAAAAAGAAAAAGAGCCAGGCATGCTAGCACACACCTTTAATCCTAGCACTTGGGAGGCAGAGGCAGATGGATCTCTGTGAGTTCAAGCCAGCCTGGTCTACATAGCTAGTTCCAGGACAGCTGGGGCTAGAGGGAGACCCTGTCTCCAAAAGACCAAAAAAAAAAAAAAAAAAGACAGAAAACTCCTACAATGGATGCAATTATATCCAAGACAAAAGGCTTAGAGGTAAACAACTCCTAGACATAAAATTTAAATAGCCAACAATTCTATTTTTGAAATAAGCAAAGGCCATGAGTAAGACAGTGTGGGAATACCATCCTCCACGCTGACAGTCTAACCATCTCAACCAGAGCACCTGGGACTGCTACCAGGAGGCCCTCAGCAAGGTTGACCAGTTGCCTGTCCCACATAAGCAGAGGTGCTGGGGCTGGCTGTAGCTCAGTTGGTAGAGTGGCTGGCATACATAAAGCTCTGGTTTTGAGCCCTAACACTGCATAAACTGGGCGTGGTGGTACCAGCCTGTGATTTCAGCAACCATGAAATAAAGACAAAGGGATCAGAAGTTCAAGAACACCCTTGGCTACAGAATAAGCACAGTGAGTTCCAGGCCAACCTGGGTTACATGAAACCCTGTCTCCAAAAAGGAAAAAAAAAGAAAGGGTATGGTTGAGCACACATTTAATTTAATCCCAGCACTCAGAAGGTAGCTGCAGACAGATCTCTATGGGATTAAGGGCCAACCAGCATGGTCTATGTATTGTGTTCCAGGCCAGCTGGGGCTACAGAGAGTCCCCTGTCTCAAACAACAAGAAAAACCAGGGGCCGGAGAGATGGCTCAGTGGTTAAGAGCACCAACTGCTCTTGCAGAGGACCTGGGTTCGATTTCCAGCACCCACATGGCGGCTAAGAACCACCTTTAAACTGGTTGTGGTGGCTCATGCCTTTAATCCTCTCGGAGGATTAAATCTGCATTTGGGAGGCAGAGGCAGGCAGATCTCTGTGAGTTCCAGCTGGGGCTATAGACTCTGTCTCAAAAAGAGGGAAGGGGAAGGGGAAGGGGAAGGGGGTTAGGGTTATATTAAAATCCTTTCATAACATGTTAAATTAAGACAACACTAAGTCACTTCACTTATCAGATTGGTAAAAAGCCAGTGACCTGGCAACAGAGCCCACTAATGTGGGAGAACAGAAACTCATCAGCAAAAGCTGACGCAAGTGTGACTGGATGCTAACTTGGGGGGGGGGGAGAGAATTGGCAATATCTCTCAAAGCTACCAAAGTATACACATTAGCAATCCATGTCTGGGAGCTCATCCTGCATATATAATCCACACCTGCAAAATGCACATGGACAAGGTTCTTCATCTTAGTGGTGTCTGATAACAGGTGAAAACAACCTGAATGTTCAACAGACAAGAGCAGAGTGTAATCTTCACCAGAGCAAGGCTGGGATCAGTGTGGATTCTGTTTTGCAAACTCTGTTCAGCAGAGCAAAACATTTTATATATTTATATATGTATGTACATGTATATATGTGTGTATATGAATCTTTGTATGAGCATAAAGATTCTGTGTTAGAATAATTCACACTTGGTGGCTAAGAACTGTTTAAGCTGGGTGTGGTGGTGTACGCCTTTAATCCTAGCACTTGGGAGGCAGAGGCAGGAAGATCTCTGTAAGTTCGAGGCCAGCCTGGTCTATAGAGTGAGTTCCAGGCCAGCTGGGGCTATAGGGAAACCCTGCCCCCCAAATCAATCAATCAATCAATCAATCAATCAATCAATAATAAAAGATGATGTCGGCTCAGTAGGTAAAGGTGCTTGCTACCAATCTGAGCTCAATCCTTGGGACCCAAGGGAAAAGGAGAAAACTGACTCCCATAAGTTGTCCTCAGGTTTGTATACATGTACCGTGGCACACATTCAAACAGACAGACACACACCACACACATAAATAAATGTAATAAAATCTTAATAAAAGATGATCTTTGTTAATCCAAATAAGTCTACAATTTTAAGGTTTAAAATGTTTTCTTGATTACATTTACTTTTTAAATTTTATTTATTTATTTATGTGTATGAATGTATTGTCTGCATGCAAGTTTGTGCACCCGTGTAGTGCAATGCTGCGGAGGTCAGAAGACGGTGTCAGATTCCCCTGGAACTGGAGTTCTCCTGGAACTGGAGTTACAGACGGTTCTCAGCTGCCATGTGGGTGTCGGGGATCAAACCTGGGTCCTCCGGAAGAGCAGTTGGCGCTCCCAACCGCTAGGCCATTTCTCCAGCTCCTACGTTTACTTTTTTTTTTTTTTTTTTTGGTCTTTTCGAGACAGGGTCTCCCTGTAGCCCCAGCTGTCCTGGAACTCACTCTGTAGACCAGGCTAGCCTTGAACTCACAAAGATCCGCCTGCCTCTGCCCCCCAAGTGCTAGGATTAAAGGCGTGCGCCACCACGCCCGGCTTACATTTACTTTTTATTTGTCTGTGTTTGTGCATGGGTGAATGTGTACCATGTACGTGTGGAGGTCAGAGGGTAACTCCAGAGGCAGTTCTCTCCTACTATGTGGGTTCTGGGGATTGAACTCAGGGCATCAGACTTGGCAGTAGGAACTTTACCCACTGAGCTATCTCCCATTCATTTATTTATTTATTTATTTATTTATTATATATTTTTATTTTTTTGTCTTTTGAGACAGGGTCTCCCTGTAACCCCAGCTGTCCTGGAACTCGCTCTGTAGACCATGCTGGCCTTGAACTCACAAAGATCTGCCTGCCTCTGCCTCCCAAGTGCTAGGATTAAAGGTGTGCGCCACCACGCCCGGCTATTTATTTATTTATTTAACTTATTTTAGTGGTTGTTTTTTGTTTTGTTTGTTTGTTTGTTTGTTTGTTTTGTAGTCCAGCTGGTCTGGAACTTGCTATGTAGACCATGTTGGCCTTGAACCCAGACAGAAATCCACCTGTCTCTGCCTCCTGAGTACCAGGATTAAAGGCTTGTACCACCATGCTTGGCATTATTTTATTTTATAAATTATGTGTCTGTGTGTGTGGGCATGTGAATGCAAATGTAAACAGAAGCCAGAAGAGCTTGAGTTACAGGTGATTGTAAGCTGCTCAGCATGGATACTGAGGTCTGAACTCAGGTCCTCTGCAAGAGCAGTGTGTGCTCCTGTGCTCTGAACCACTGGGCTGTCTCTCCAGCCCCTCATTCTCTAATTTGATGGACTTTTTCCCAGGGAATAATCCTGTCATTTAACAGACATTTTCCCAGAATGATTGAGTACAGTAAAAATTGCGCTCACAGTTCACAAGGTATGGGGGTTGGGGTGTCTGAAGGGAGCTATAGAGGAGAGGATTCCTCAGTTATATATATATATTAAAAAAGAAAACCCAGTTACCTGGTGAGGACAGGTGTGCTGGGTGGTTCTGTGACGAATGTGGGGAAAGAAATTCCCAGCATTGTTCTTAGTCAGGTGGTTTAAACCACAGGAATATATTACCTAGTCAAAATATTAAACATGGAAAATGACCAGTTCCTGAGGGCCTAAGCCTCTACAAGGACCCACAACACCTACCCAGTTCCTGTCCCCATTGTCATCAGGTAATGCCAGACATTCTCTAGCAATGCTATTACCTGTCCTGGCTCACTGACACACCTGCCAGACAAATCTTACATCGATATCGCTCCTGCAGGGTGTGGGGAGAGGAAGAGTTTAGGCAACTCAGCCCCTGCTAAACTTCTGTTTCCTCTGAGGCAGAGCAAAGAAGGGCAGCAGAGCAACCCTACAGAATTGCCAGGACGTGCAGGTGTGTGAGGAAGAGACCCCCAAACTCTCCCTGCCTGCTGCACAATCATAAGGCCCAGAGTTCAGATCCCAGCACCCACATAACAAGCTAAGCATCCTGTGCATGCCTCTAATCCCAGCTCTGTGGGTGGTGGAGGAAGGATAATTTCTGGAGCTTGCTGACTTCCAGCCTCACTGAGAAAATGCAAGCCCCAGGTGCAGGGAGAGAGCCTGCCTCAAAGGAACAGTGCAGAATGGTAGAGGAAAATACTCGAAGCCCCCTTCTGGGTTCCACATGCATACATAGACACACACACACCACACACTTGTGTGCATGCACAGACACATACCCACACATTAAATTAATAAATAGGGGCTGGAGAAATAGCTAGTGATTAAGAGCACTGACTGCTCCTGCAGAGGACCTGGGTTCGATTCCCAGAACCCACATAGCAGGTAAGAACCATCTTAGGCTGGCGTGGTGGCTCATGCCTTTAATCCCAGCACTCGGGAGGCAGAAGCAGGCAGATCTCTGTGAGTTCAAGGCCAGCCTGGTCTCTACATAGCAAGCTCCAGGCCAGCTGGGACTAAAGGGAGTCCCTGTGTCAAAAAAAATAATAATAAGTAAAAGCCATCAAGATGGCTCAATACATAAAGGTGTTTGCCGCCAAGTTTAAATGACCTGAGTTCAGTCCCTGGAACCACATGGTAGAAGAAGAGGAACAACACCCAAAAGTTGTCCTCTGCCCTCCACAAGTGCACACACACACACACACACATACACACACACATAAATAAATAACAATTTTAAAAATTGGGGTTGGAGAAATGACTCGGTGGTTAAGAACACTTGCTGTTGGGCTGGAGAGATGGCCTAGCGGTTAAGAGCACCAACTGCTCTTGCAGAGGACCTGGGTTCGATCCCCAGCACCCACATGGCAGCTGAAAACTCTTTAACTCCAGTTCCAGGGGAATCCAACATCCTCTTCTGACCTCCGCAACATTTCACGACACGGGTGCACAAACCTACATGCAGAGAGTATATTCATACACATACAAAAATAAATAAAATTAAAAACAAAAAGAACACTTCCTGTTCTTCCAGAGGATATGGATTTGATCCCCAGCACCCATAACTACAGTTCCATGGGGATCCAACACCCTCTTGTGACCTCTTCAGGCATTGCATGACACAGGTGCACTTATGTACATGTAGACAATACATTCATACAAATAAAATAAAAAGTAAAATATTTTAAAATTTTAATAAATTAATTTTAAAATTATAAAACAGCAAACAAAAAAAAAACCTTACTTTGCATTCAGTGGTTACACAGCCACTCTCAGCCGTACAGGTGGCAGGGCTGGGATCAGCTTTTTCTTTTTTTTTTTTTTTTTTTTTCATTTTTAGACAGGGTCTCCTGTAGCCCCAGCTGGCCTCGCTTAGAGACTAGGCAGGCCTTGAACTCACAGAGATCCACCTGCCTCTGCCTCCCAAGTGCTGGGATTAAAGGTGTGCACCACCACACCTGGTAAGATCAGGTTCTTTTTTTTTTTTTAATTTTTCATTTATTTTGTATGTGTATGGATGTACTCTCTGCATGTAGGCTTGTGCATCTGTGTCGTGCAATGCCGCGGAGGTCAGAAGAGGGTGTCGGATTCCCCTGGAACTAGAGTTAAGGACAGTTCTCAGCCGCCATATGGGTGCTGGGGATCAAACCCGGGTCCTCTGCAAGAGCAGTCAGTGCTCTTAACCACTAGGCCATCTCTCCAGCCCCAAGATCAGCTTCTTAAACTTCAGCGTGCTTAGAATCCCAAGAGAGTTGGACCTACAGCATATCTGTAATTCTAGCCATTCAGGAGGCAGGCAGAAGGATTCCAAGTTCAAGGTCAATTTAGGCAACTTAGTAAAAACTTTGTCTGAAAATGAAACTTCTTAAAGTCTCTGGGAGGGCTGGAGATCTAGCTCAGCTGGTAGAGTGCTTGCCCAGCAGGTACAAAGCCCTGGGTTCAGTTCCCAGCACTGCATAAACTTGGCATGGGGGTACACTACCGTAATCCCAGCACTTGGGAGGTAGAGAGAGTAATATCAGAACTTCAAGGTCATCTTTGGTTTGAGAGTGAATTTCAGGCCAGCCTTGGCTACATAAGACACTGTCTCAAAAGAAATAGGGGGAGGGCAGGGGCTGGGGATGTACCTCAATGTTAGGGCACTTGCCCAGCAGTCTCAAGGTCCTTGTTCCACCTCAAGCACTGCAGAAACAAAAGGAGGAAGAGCCCTGAGAGGCTGTAAGAAAGGGGGGCCCCAGGTTCTACCCTCAGGGATGCACTGTGATGGGTCTGGGGCCTGTGGACTTGCCTCCCTAACAAGCACCCAGGTTGCTAGCATCCACTGTCAGGGACACAGTTGTTTACAGACAGAAAACTGGGCCTTGGGGGGGAAGCAAGGTATTTGCCTAAGGCCACTTGGACAGTGACAGCAGACTGCAGCCTGTCTGCCAGCCTTTAGGTCCCACCTCTAGCCCAGATCTGTGCTGCAAACTGGTCTAAGCCAGAAAGTGAAGCCAAACCTCTAGACAAAGGCTAAGCAGCTAGGAAACTGACCATCAGGCACAGCCGTGGGGCTTAGCTTTCTAGTGGGTTTTCAGGCTCTCCTTACAGTGCCCAGGCTGGCCATGAACTGCACTCAAGTCACCCTCCTGCCTCAGCCACTGAAGGAGCTGGCACTACAGGTGTGTGTCACTGCACTTGGCCAAGCTGTTTATGTGTTTTGTTTTGTTTTGTTTTGTTTTTGGTCTTTTCAAGAGAGGGTCTCCCTGTAGCCCCAGCTGTCCTGGAACTCACTCTGTAGACCAGGCTGGCTTTGAACTCACAAAGATCTGCCTGCCTCTGCCTCCCAAGTGCTAGGATTAAAGGTGTGCGCCACCATGCCTGGCTCTGTTTGTGTTTTTAAAATGTACTTTGGGTTTCAAAGCAAAGCTGCAAGGCAAAAAAAAAAAGAAAAAAAAAAAAAAAAAAGGACTTTGGGCAAAATGACTTTTTTTAGCTGAGTCACCTTCCCTTCTAAAGACTCACATCTCTGACAGGCCTAGCTGTGGGATTCTGAGGGAGACAGCAAACACTTCTCAGCATGTGTGGGAGGCAGGTGTTAGGGAAACATGCCTGACAGCTGCCTCACCTCCTGGAAAACCTGCAGATTCCTGCTAGATGCTCCCCCCCCCCAGTTCACTTTATCACTCTGACAGAAAGTCTAGTCTATGGAGGGCCAGGAAGATGGCTGAGTGGATAAAAGTATTTGCCACAGAAGCCTGACCACCTGAGTCTAATTCCCAGAATGCACGGCACTCCTGTAGAGAGCTGGGGAGTGGGGCAGGGGAATCATCTGGAAGCTCCAGGGCCAGACGAGAGTATGCAGAGCAGCAGAAACTAAAAGACACTGCTTCAAAAATGTGAGAGGACGGGGCTGGAGAGATGGCCTAGCAGTTAAGAGCACTGACTGCTCTTGCAGAGGACCGGGGTTTGATCCCCAGCACCCACATGGTGGGTAAGAACCATCTTTGACTCCAGTTCCAGGGGAATCTGACTCCCTCTTCTGACCTCCTTGGCATTGCACAACACGAGTGCACAAACCTACATGCAGTCAGTACATTCATACACATAAAAAATAAATAAAAATAGGGCTGGAGAGATAGCCTAGTGGTTAAGAGCACCAACTGCTCTTGCAGAGGACCTGGGTTCGATCTCCAACACCCTCATGGTGGCTAAGAACCATCTATAACTCCAATTCCAGGAGAACTCCAGTTCCAGGGGAATCCGAGACCCTCTTCTGACCTCCGTGACATTGCACAACACGGGTGCACAAACCTACATGCAGTCAGTACATTCATACACATAATAAATAAAAAAGGGCTGGAGAGAATAGCTGTGGTTAAGACCACAATGCTCTTGCAGAGGACCGGGTTCGATCCAGCATCCACATGGCGCAAGAACCGTCTTAACTCCAATTCCAGGAGAACTCCACTTCCAGGGAATCCGAGACCTCTTCTGACCTCCGGGCATTGCACAACACGGGTGCACAAACCTACATGCAGTCAGTACATTCATACACATAAAATAAAAATAGGGCGTGGAGAGATAGCCAGTGGTTAAGACCAATGCTCTTGGAGGACCCGGTTGATCCCAGCATCAGCATGGGGCTAAGAACGTCTATAACTCCATTCCAGGAGAACTCCAGTTCCGGGGAATCCTACCTCTTCTGACCTCCGTGAATTGCAACACGGGTGCAACAAACCTACATCATCGTACATTCATACACATATAATAAAAATGAGGCTGGAGAGATAGCTAGCTGGTTAAGAGCACCAATGCTCTTGCAGAGGACCGGGGTTCGATCCCAGCATCCACATGGGGTAAGAACCTCTAAACTCCAATTCCGAAAGCACTCCAGGGAATCTGCCCTCTTCTGACCTCCGTGGCATTGCACACACGGTGCACAACCTACATGCAGTCAGTACATTACAACATAATAAAAAAAATAGGGCTGGAGAGATGGCCTGTGGTAAGAGCACCATGCTCTTGCAGAGACCGGGTTCGATCCCGACACCACATGGCGGCTAAGAACCGTTATACTCCAATTCCAGGAGACTCCAGTTCCAGGGATCCGAGAACCTCTTCTGACCTCCACAGCATTGCACGACACGGGTGCACAAACCTACATGCAGAAAGTACATTCATACACATACAAATAAAATTAATTTAAAAAAAAAGTGAGAGGAGAGACCAACCCCCAAGCTTGACCTCTAACCTCCACACACATGACGCGAACATGTCTGCAGGACAACAACGACGACGACAACAAGCTTTAAAATGTAAAAGGTCATTGGCCAGGCGTGGTGGCTCACGCCTTTAATCCTAGCACTTGGGAAGCAGAGGCAGGTGGATCTCTGTGAGTTCAAGGCCAGCCTGGTCTACAAAGCGAGTTCCAGGACACCTGGAGCTACAGGGAGACCTGTCTTCAAAAGACCCAAAAAAATAAATAAAGTTCATTGAACTTCTTTTCTGGATACATTTCTCCAAGTATTTTCTGGGTTGCCAGTCTTTCACACTTTAGTGCGAACTATTCTATTATAGAGGGAAAGTGGTAGAATTTAGGATCTAAGGCTTCTGGAATACTTAAGTCACAGGGAGACCTCACAAGAGGAGCTAGCACAGATTTTGCCAAATCACACCCTGAACCTTGGGTTGTACCCCACATTCATCAGCAAGCCCCCGGCCCTTAATGTCAGTGACTTCCAGCTGTGAGTAGTTTGGGGGCAGCCATAAACTCATTATGAAAATCAGTACTGGAGACTGTCAGAGCTGGAGGAACCCTCAGGGATAATCTGGGGGTCTAATCACAGAACCCCAATTTCTAGGCCACTGAGCACACAGCCTCTCATGACCTGTCTGAGGTTGCCTTTCCCAGAAACAAATCTTGAGATTCAGATTTGCCTTCTAATGATTTGTGAAGGGCAAGTCCTCCATGAAGGCCAGGTAAGCGGATGTGAAAGCCTCGTTTTCAACGGCACAGAAGCTAGGTGTGGTGGTTTGTTGTTTAAGCCCAGGACTCGGGAGGCAGGAGCAGGAGGATCACAAGTCAAATGTCATCTTCGGCTACATGGGGAGTTTGAGGTCAGCCTGGACTAAGAGAGACTGTCTCAAAAACAAGGAAAAGAATAAATAACACCGTAAAATCTTCCCACCTCGAGGCAAAGACAGTGACCCTGACCCCCAGGCGGTAGAGCATACGCCTCCCCCATTCTGAAGCAGCCTGGTATGACATATAAAGGGGATTTGGTAGGCGCAGGCCCTTCCTTCCAGGCCACTTCCTACACAAGTGGCCTCCAGAATCTTGAAAGGTTGGGCTGGCGAGATGGCTCAGCACGGAAAGGTAGTGCTTGCCACCAAGCCTAACAGCTGAGTTCAATCCCGAAAGAACATATTCTATATAATATAAACATTTAAAATATTTATTTATTTATTTTATGTGTATGAATGTACTGTCTGCATGTAGGTTTGTGTACCCTTGTTGTGCAATGCCATGGAGGTCAGAAGGCGTTGGATTCCCCTGGAATTGGAGTTACAGACGGTTCTCAGCCGCCATGTGGGTGCTGGGGATCGAACCTGGGTCCTCTGCAAGAGCAGTCGACGCTCTAACCGCTAGGCCAACCCTCCAGCCCTACATAATATAAACCTTAAGCCTGGTGTGGTGGCGCATGCCTTTTATCCTAGCACTTGGAGCAGAGGGCAGAGATCTTTGTGAGTTCAAGGCCAGCCTGGTCTACGAGTGAGTTCCAAGACAGTTGGGACTACAGGGAGACCCTGCCTCGAAAAGACCAAACATATATATATATATATATATATACTCTAGAAAATCCAAGCTAGTCTATAGCAACAGAAAGCAGGTTAATGGTTATTCAAGGATAGAGGGGGGGACAAGAAGAATTACACAGAGGCTGGAGGAAACTTTAGTAATGATTGACAGATTCCTTATCTTTTCCCTCCCTATCTTCCCCAGTTTCCTCTTCTCCCTCCCTTCTCCTTATCATGGTCATATAATACATATTGAAAATTGAGTAGTATATTCTAATATTTGTAGTTTTACTTCATGATGATTTTAACCTGAATATGTGGAATTTTTTATAAACAGTGAATACATTGAAACACTTAGATAAAGACAGTCAGAATAAAGATTCCCAAGAGCTGGGTGAGGGAGAATGAGAGGTTGTTTAACGGGTAGAGTTTTTATTCAGATAATGAAAACAGATTGTGATGGTGCTCACATGCACTGTATGTATTAAATGGGATTGAATTGCACACTTAAAATGGTCAAAGCAGTAAATTTTATGTTATGTATATTTTACTATAATTGTATGTTTTCTTGATTGATTTATTTTTATTTTATGTGTATGAGTGTGTTGCTTGCATGTATGTAAGTGCACTCATGTCATGCCATGCCCACGGAGGCCAGAAGGGGGCATCAGATTCCCTGAAACTGGAGTTGTGGGTGGTTGTTAGCCACCATGTGCATGCTGGGACAAGTCCTCTGGAACAACAGCCAGTGCTCTTCACTATTAAGCCATCTCCCCAGCCCTAATAGTGTAAGTGTTTAAGGGAGAAGGGCATGGAGTGTACATTTGGGAGATAGAGGCAAGAAGGTCAACAGTTCCAGACCATAATAGATTTGAAGCCTGTACTACATAGATCATTGTCTCAAAAAAAAAAAGTTAAAAAAATTTCAAATGAAGACTGGTAAGATAACCTGAGTTTGATCTCTCCAGGACCCACATAATGGATGGAAAGAACTGACTCCTGTAAGTTGTTCCTCTGACCCACATATGTGCATTGCAATATGTATACACACCACCACATATAATAAACAAATAAAGGTTAATAAAAACCTTAAAGAATTCAAAAGGAATCCCATGTAAGTGGACACTTGCATATGGGGAGACTGCTGATGTTTGAACCAAGACCTTGAGCAGGTTAAACCTTAACACTTGAGAGGAGGTACTTGACAGCCTCCTGAGAGACCTCTGTTTTCAAAGAGGCCCTGTATCCACAGGGGCAGACAGCCTTCCAAGGAATTGAGAAACTCTGGGAGTCAGGTCTCCATCCTTCCTGAAGCTCTCCAGGCCCTGGCACCTATTTATGGGATGCAAAAAAATACCCTTGCTTTACTCTACCAGTAGCAGATCAGAACCCACACTTCACACACACACACACACACACACACACACACACACACACACACACACACACATATATATATATGGCTTCAGCTCCAGTCTGCTCCAGGTAAGTTCCATCTCCAGGGGGTTGCTCCAGGCCCCCCCCAGGCCCTCCCCCAGGCCCTTCTCTCCTCCCTCTAACCTGCCCAAAGGAGCTCCTTTACTCCCCCGCTCCCCTCTGCCTGGCTCATTCTCCACCCTCTTTTTTTTTTTTTGTTTCTTTTTGAGACAGGGTCTCCATTTTAGTCCCAGCTGCCTGAGAAACTCACACTCTGAGACCAGCGCTGGCCTGTGAACTCACAGAGATCCACCTGCCTCTCCCTCCCAAGTGCTGGGATTAAAGGCGTGCACCACCGCAACCTGCTCTCGCCCTTCTTATCCTGCTCCTCTTCCTCCTCTCTCCTTTCCTTTTCCAGTCCCCCTGAATGCGCATGGCAGACCAGCAGTCAGGGACTCTGGCTGAGCTGGTCACGTTTTCAGCTCCTTCGGGAATGTTCCTCTTGAGGAGCAATGGGGAAATGGAATTCTTGCTGAACGAAGGAGCTTTGTTTCTTTTCTTTTTTCAACATGCAGAGGCTCTGGCCATGGGTTTGGCCCCACACTTGTTGACTTTGGGTTCAAGTCTCACTCTTTTCTGAATGTCGTCCCAGGCCTGGCGTTCTCCTTACAGCTCTGGGTCGGGTCTGTTCTGCTACCGCCATCAAAGCCATGGAATCCATCACTCACTCTGTTTCCTATCTTGCTGGAACAAGAGCCTCCTCGGGTTCCAGGCGGCTAACTCGTATTCTATCAAGCAAGTTAATCCTGGGAGGTGTGCTGGGGAGGCCTGGGCTGGCTTTTCTACTCTCTATCAGCAGTGGCTGCTCTGAGGGAATAGGATTGCTGCCTCTGGTTTCCAAGCCAAGGGGCAGGCCTGGGGCCCGGGAGGGGAGGTGTCCCCAGCCTTCCTCTCCTCCTTGCTCTCACTTGCCCGCTGGCTCTAGCCTGCCCTAGTAATACAGAGCCCCCCACACTGCCCTCCGTCACCTGATGGAAGCCACTTTTCCCTTTTTAATTTTTTAATGTTTTATGTATATAAGTGTATTGCCTACATGTATGTAAGTATACCCATGTCATACAATGCCCAAGGAGGTCAAGAAGGTGTAGATTCCCCCTGGAACTGGACACAATGAGTCATGGTTGAGTACAGTTATGGTTGTGCTGGGAATTGACCCTGGTCCTCTGCAAAAGCACCCCATGCTCTAGAGCCACTGAAGCCATCTCTTCAGCCCGGAAGCCACTTTTTTTTTTTTTTCTGAACAGGTCTCTTTTTTTTTTTTGGTCTTTTCGAGACAGGGTCTCCCTGAAGTCCCAGCTGTCCTGGAACTCACTCTGTAGACCAGGCTGGCCTTGAACTCACAAAGATCCGCTTGCCTCTGCCTCCCAAGTGCTAGTAGGATTAAAGGCTTGCACCATCACGCCAGGGTAGTCTTAAACTCCAGAGAACCACATGCTTCTGCTAGAACTAAAGTCGTGCACCACCATGCCTGGCTGACAATTTATTATTTATATTTAGCCACCATGTTTGTCACAAAAGTGATCATGTAGAATCTGAGCTTGTCTAGTATAAAAAAGCAAACACCTATACTACTAAGGGTAGCAGAAAACTGCTACAGTAGAATTCTACATAGAGTAGAATTTATTCAGTCATTAGAAGGTTGAAATACTGATACATACTGGGTAGAAGAATCTTGAAAATATTATATACAGTGAAAGAAGTCATGTACAAAAGGCTTATTATTGTAGGATTCTGCTACATAAAATCTCTAGTGTGGATGAATCCACAGGGGAAGAATACAGACTGGTGATTGCCAGGTACTGAGTCTGGGGTTGGGGAAGAATTAAAAGTGTTTAATGAGTGTCAGGTTTCACTTTGGGGAGACGGATGCTTCAGAACTAGGAGGAGCTGGAAATTTGTAGCACTGTAAATGTACTGAATGTCACTGACTTTAAAAGGGTCAATTTCGGGGCTGGAGAGATGGCCTAGCGGTTAAGAGCACCGACTGCTCTTACAGAGGACCCGGGTTCGATCCCCAGCACCCACATGGCGGCCGAGAGCCATCTGAAACTCCAATTCAGGAGAACTCCAGCTCCAGGGTAATCGAGACCCTCTTCTGACCCCCGCGGCGTTGCACGACACGGGTGCACAGACTTGCATGCAGGCAGTACATTCATACACATACAGAAATAAATAAAGTTAATTAAAAAAAAAATTAAAAAAAAAAAAAAAAGGGTCAATTTCATGTGAATTTCATCTAAAACTTTGTTTTGAGGCAGGGTCTCCTTGTAGTCCCAGTTGGTCTGGCTGGCTTCCCTCTTACAAAGATCTGAATGTGGGCCGGAGAGACGGTGCAGCCATTAAAGGCTCAGGCTCACAACCAAAAAGACAAAGATACGAATGCCTCTGTCTTCAAAATGCTGGAGGATCAAAGACCTGAGCCATCATGCCTGACTTTCAAAAACAATTTAAAAGGAAAAAAAAAAAAAGTACAGTAGAAACATCACATACAAATCAGGAATTTACACTCTGCTATGTAACTGCTAAGTGTGGTACACTTCTCTAATCCTATCACCTGGGAGTTTGAAGTAGGAGAGTTGCCAGTTTGAAGCTAGCCTAGGCTTTTTTTTTTTAGCCTAGGCTATTATAACCAAAATATTGTCCCCCCCAAAGAAAAGAAGTATTCATAAAATGAACAATACTGAGACTGTGTAGTTTTAGGCATGTTCCTTAGCAGTGAGAAACAAAGAAAATATGGGCTCTTGCTCTACAATAAAGAAATCAGAGATAGCCTAGTGGTTAAGAGCACCAACTGCTCTTGCAGAGGACCCAGGTTCGATCCCCAGCACCCACATGGCTAAGAACCGTCTGTAACTCCAATTCCAGGAGAATTCCAGTTCTAGGGGAATCCAAGATCCTCTTCTGTCCTCCGCGGCATTGCACAACACGGGTGCACAAACCTGCATGCAGACAGTACATTCATACACATACAAAAAATAAATTAAAAAAAAAAAGAAATCAGATATAAACAAATCACTTGCTAATTAGAGATAGGTAAGAAGATGGATATAAGAACAAAGGACAGGGGCTGGAGAGATGGCTCAGCAGTTGAAAGCGCAGACTGCTCTTGCAGAGGGCCTGGGTTCGATTCCCAGCACCCACATGGGGGCTGAGAACCATCTTTAACTCCAGTTCTAGGGGAATCTGACACCCTCTTCTGGCCTCTGCAGCACTGCACAACACAGGTGAACCAACCTACATGCAGACAGTGCACAGACCTACATGCAGACGGTACATTCATATGTATACCAAAAAAAAAAAAAAAAAAAAAAAAAAAAAGAGAAAACAAAGGACAGGTTTTTTTTTTTAGCTAGGCTATTATAACCAAAATATTGTCCCCCCCAAAGAAAAGAAGTATTCATAAAATGAACAATACTGAGACTGTGTAGTTTTAGGCATGTTCCTTAGCAGTGAGAAACAAAGAAAATATGGGCTCTTGCTCTACAATACAGAAATCAGAGTAGCCTAGTGGTTTTAGAGCACCAACTGCTCTTGCAGAGGAAACCCAGGTTCGATCCCCAGCACCCACATGGCTAAGGAACCGTCGGTACTCCAATTCCAGGAGAATTCCAGTTCTAGGGGAATCCAAGATCTCTTCTGTCCTCCGCGGATTGCACAACACGGGTGCACAAAAACCTGCCATGCAGACAGTACACTCATACACATACAAAAATAATTAAAAAAAAAAGAAATCAGATATAAACAAATCACTTGCTAATTAGAGATAGGTAAGAAGATGGATAAAGAACAAAGGACAGGGGCTGGAGAGATTGGACTCAGCAGAGTGTTGAAAGCGCAGACTGTCTCTTGCAGAGGGCCTGGGTTCGATTCCCAGCACCCACATGGGGGCTGAGAACCATCTTTAACTCCAGTTTCTAGGGGAATCTGAACACCCTCTTCTCGGGCCTCTGCAGTCACTGCACAACCAGGTGCCACCACCTACATGCAGACACTGTGCACAGAACCTACTGCAGACGCTACATTACTATATACCAAAAAAAAAAAAAAAACAAAAAAACAAAAAAAAAAGAAAGAGAGAGATCGAGAGAGACCAAAGGACAGAGCCGGGTTGGTGGCACCACACCTCTAATCCCAGTTTTGGGGGGCAGGGGCGGGCAGTGGGGCAGAGGCAAGAGGCAGCGACCTCTGGAGTTCAAAACCAGTCTGCTGTTCTTCTAAAGAGCTAGCTCCAGGCCAGCTAGGTACTAAAGCGCAGACCATGTCTCAAAAATTTAGATAAAAGTGATAAAAAAAAAATTTTTTCTTAATTTTTTTTTTTTTTAATTTTTTTAANACACATAAAAAATAAAAAAACTTACAAAAAAAAAAAAAAAAAAAAAAAAAAAAAAAAAAAAAAAAACAAAAAAAACAAAAAAAAAAAAAAGAGAGTCGCGGAACCAAAGGACAGAGCCGGGGGGTGGCACCACACCTCTAATCCCAGTATTTTTTGGCGGGCAGGGGCCGGGCAGCGGGCAGGGCAGAGGCAGACCTCTGGGTTCAAAACTCAGTTCTGTCTAAAGAGCTAGCTCCAGGCAAGCTACGATAAAGGTAGACCCTGTCTAAAAACTGACTCCGTATATCAAGTTGGTCGTTCTTATTTTTTTTTTTTTTATTTTTAAAAATTTTATTTTATTTCCGTATGTGTATGAATGTATTGTCTGCATGCACGTCTCGTGACCCCTCGTGACGCTGCAATCCCGCAGCGGAGGTCAAGAAGAGGGCGCTCGGACTCCCCTGAACTTGGAGTTGCTTCTCCTGTGAATTGGTTAGTTTCAACGGTTCTCCGCCCGCCATGTGGGTGCTGGGGATCGAACCCCGGGTCCTCTGCCAAGAGGCCGTGGTTCGGCGCTCTTAACCGCTTTTGGCCATCACTCCAGCCCCAGTGGTCATCTCCCACTTTTTATTTATTATTTTTGAGATAGGTTCTTATCTATAGCCCAGCTGGTCTACAACATCAATTATATACAATCACAGACCTCAAACTCATGATGGACCATCTGCCTCAGATTCCCTAGTATTGGGATTAGGTTTTAAAAGGGCAGGTTGGGGAGATGCCTCAGGGTTTGATAAAGCCTTGACTTATTCCCACCCCAGACATGACCTATAAAACGCCGTGACCAGCGCATCTAAGGCATGCTCTCATAGTTAATTCTTTTCAGCCGGTAGGTTGAGCTAGGGGCTCATGAGCACTGCACCGACTCAGTTAGACCAACGCCAATACCAGCGACCCACGTCTCTGGGTTTTCAAATGGACCCCCCGGTCTATACTATTCCTCATCCGTTAATATTATTTATAAGAAACTTGCAGTGAACAAAAGACTGCTTTTTAAATTTTATTTATTTCCGTATGTGTATGAATGTATTGTCTGCATGCAAGTCTGTGCACCCGTGACGTGCAATGCCGCGGAGGTCAGAAGAGGGCGTCGGACTCCCCTGGAACTGGAGTTCTCCTGGAATTGGAGTTTCAGACGGTTCTCGGCCGCCATGTGGGTGCTGGGGATCGAACCCGGGTCCTCTGCAAGAGCGGTCGGCGCTCTTAACCGCTAGGCCATCACTCCAGCCCCAGTTGGGTCTTATTTTTATTTATTTATTTTTGAGATAGGTTCTTACTCTATAGCCCAGCTGGTCTACAACAAATTATATAACACTCACAGACCTCAAACTCATGATGGACCATCTGCCTCAGATTCCCTAGTATTGGGATTAGGTTTTAAAAGGGCAGGTTGGGGAGATGCCTCAGGGTTTGATAAAGCCTTGACATCCTCAGACCTCGAATAAAAGCCAGGAAGGCAAGGCAGCTCTCCAGTAATTCCAGTCGGAGGCTGAGATAGGGGATCCCTGGAGCAAGCAGACTAGTTAGACCAGCCCATACCAGCAAGCTCTGGGTTCAAATGAGATCCTACCTCAGCAAATAAGAATGCAGTGAACAAAAGACTCTTGATGTCAATCTTGGGCCTCCAGGCCCACACATGTATATTCCACCACACAGATACTGGAAAGATCAGAAGTTAATTAGGGAAAAAGAGGAAACAGAGCGGTGAGATGGTTCAGCCAATAAAGATGTTTCCCAGCAAGCCTATCTATCAGTGGGAGTTCGATTACCAAGACCCACATGGTGAAAGGAGTGAACCAATTCCCCAAAGTTATTCTATGACTACTAAGTAATCAAACGCTACTGAAGCCAGGCCTAAAGGGACAGGACTATAATCCTAGTTATTCTGAAGGCTAACATAGGAGGATTGGCAGTTTAAGGTCTGGGCTACAAGTAAGTTCAAAGCCAACATGAGTAATTTACTGAGCCCTATTTCAAAATGAAGAAAAAAAAAAAAAAGACTGAAGAGGAACAGGAAGAGATGGTCTAGAGGTTAAGAGTTTTTGCAGAGGACCTGGGTTCGGTTCCCAGCACCCACATGGTAGCTAACAACCATCCATAAGTCTAGTGGCAGGGGATCTGATGCCCTCTTCGGATCTTTGTGGGGATTGCACTGCATAGGTGCAATCACATACACTCATACACATAAAATATTGCTTAGCAAGCTTGAGACATTTAAAAGAAAAAAAAAATATACTGACTGACGTTTGCTTTTTTTGGGGAGGGGTCTTTTCTTTTTTTTTTAATTTTTTTTATTAATTTTATTTATTTCTGTATGTGTATGAATGTACTGTCTGCATGCAAGTCTGTGCACCCGTGTCATGCAATGCCGCGGAGGTCAGAAGAGGGTGTCAGATTCCCCTGGAACTGAAGTTCTCCTGGAACTGGAGTTTCAGACGGTTCTCAGCCGCCATGTGGTGCTGGGGATCGAACCCGGGTCCTCTGTAAGAGCAGTCGGTGCTCTTAACCGCTAGGCCATCTCTCCAGCCCCTTTTTTTGGGGTCTTTTCAAGACAGGGTCTCCCTGTAGCCCCAGCTGTCCTGGAACTCACTCTGTAGACCAGGCTGGCCTTGAACTCACAAAGATCCGCCTGCCTCTGCCTCCCAAGTGCTAGGATTAAAGGCGTCCGCCACCNTTTTTTTTTTTTAATTTTTATTATTATTATTTATTTCTGTATGTGTATGAATGTACTGTCTGCATGCAAGTCTGTGCACCCGTGTCGTGCAATGCTGTGGATGTCAGAAGAGGGTGTCGGATTCCCCTGGAACTGGAGTTCTCCTGGAATTGGAGTTACAGACGGTTCTCAGCCGCCATGTGGGTGCTGGGGATCGAACCCGGGTCCTCTGTAAGAGCGGTCGGCGCTCTTAACCGCTAGGCCATCTCTCCAGCCCCTGTCCAAGCCTTTTCTAAAATATTACACAGTAGTTAAAAGTATCACGGTGGTGTAACTTAGCCTCTCTGGATGCTTAACGACCATACTTAATGTCCATACCAATTTGGCCAAGGGTCTTAAGGGATAACTTTGTTTTTTGGCCTCAGAGGTCAACTAAGTCCCAGGGAACTATGCATGGGGGCATATCTTGAAATGTCCTGCAAATGTGAGTCACCAGTCTTCCTGTGCAGGGAGGTCTTGGAGATCCACTAATGGGACTTCAGCCAGTGTCCAGTCTATAAAGAAGAAAGTCTGCTCATGCTTCCAGTGACCCTTGAGGACCAGATCCTCAACTGATCTTGAGAAAACAAAAACCTTGGTTAATCTGGGCTGTGTGGCTTTAAACATCCAAAAGGAAAGGAAAGTATAATCAGAAATAAATAGTAAGGCCTAAGAAATTGTACTTCAGGTATAAAACTCGAGATCTTAGTAAAAAAAAAAAGCAGTTGTTTTGCCTGTCTTACTGGCAAGTGCAGCTACCCTGTGGCTACCACTGCTTTTGCCATCTTTCAAAAACTTGAGAAGACACAGCTTTTCAACCTTCCAATATGGACTGAAGACTCATGTCTCTCCAAGAATCCTTCAAACCTTCAGTGCCAGATGGGGACTGCTGAGACATCCAACTTGTGGACTGAGCTACTACTGGGGTTTCCACTTCTTCAGAGAATAGACTGCCATTGTTGGACTACCCAGGCTGTACATGGAGACCAGTACACAGGAAGATCAAGACAGGAGGTGGTGCTTACTGACCTCATTTGGTGACCTTGGGAAGGGAAAACCACAGTGTGGAACATAAGGGCAGACCTGAAGGTGGTTTGGGCTTGCCAAGGAGGAGACTTCAAACATGACATCTTTCAGCCTAATAAAAAAAAAATCATAAGCTGAAGATGCTATAACCTATGATATATGGGGCATGCATATGTGCATATTTTGGAGTGATGGATATTGGAAGGAATAACAACAGCAACAGCAACAACAACAACAACAAGACTGGGTCACAGAACTGACTGAAATGGTGAACTTCTGCTCAAAACAGTAAACTTCTACATCGAGAATTTTGAGAGAGACTGAGAAAAAGATGAAAAACGTGTTCGGCAGAATGCATGAGCTATGGTGGGGTGGGGGCAGGGAGGGGGGCACATGTCTAGATTTGATTTGTAATGTAATTTGATTTGTATGAAATGCACAGAGCTTCTGGGGCTGGAGAGATGGCCTAGCGGTTAAGAGCACCGACTGCTCTTGCAGAGGACCCAGGTTCGATCCCCAGCACCCACATGGCGGCTGAGAACCGTCTGTAACTCCAATTCCAGGAGAACTCCAGTTCCAGGGGAATCTGAGACCCTCTTCTGACCTCTGTGGCATTGCACGACATGGGTGCACAAACCTACATGCAGACAGTACATTCATACACATACAAAAATAAATAAAATAAAATAAAAAATAAATACACAGAGCTTCAATAAAAATTGGCTTTGAAAAAAAAAACTTTTCTTACAAAATTTTTAAAAATTGTTTTTATGGCTAGGCATGGTAGCACATACCTTTAATCCCAGCATTTGGAAAAGCAGAGGCCAGGAGGATCTCTGTGAGTTTAAGGCCAGCCTGATCCACACATTGAGACCCTGTTTCAAAAAAAAAAAAAAAAAGGTTTTAGGAGAAATTAATGTAACAAATCATTTTGAAGTGTATAATTCACTGGCATCTTAGTGTACTCATACTGTTGTACAATTACCATCTTTTTAGTTTCAAAATTTTCTCATCCCCTCTGTACCTATTAAGTATTCATTCTTGACCCATACCACTAACTTCCTTTCCCTATATGGGTTTTATATAAATGAAATCATTATATGACCTTTTATGCCTCATTTACACAATACTAGACTCAGCACTTCATAACTTTTTATGGCTGAACAGCAATCCATGGTGAATACAACTTTTTGTTTATCCATTCATGTTAATGGTCACCCAGGCTGTTAACAGACCTTTTTGGTTACTGTGAATATTACTGCTATGAACATTCTAATACACATAATACTGTGAATACCTATTTTTAATTCATCTAGGAATGGAATTAGGGTCATGTGTATTTCAATAAAGTTTTCAGAAATTATTAAAGTGATTTTTGTAGTGGCTATACAAATCTCCATTACCATAAGCAACAGACAAGGATTCATATTCATCTATACCCCGCCTACATTTGCTATTTTCGGGGGCTATATTTGTTAAATTATAGCCATCTTAATGTTTGGGACATGGTAGCCAGTGCTGGGAAGGAATCCAGAGCCTAACCTCTCACACGCTAGGCAAGCAGTCTACCACCGAACTCCAGTGGGCTATTTCATTGACTTGTAGGGTTTTTGTATTTTCTGATACTAGAACTTTATTTGATAAGTGATTTACAAATAAATGCTCCCATTTTCTTAGGCTATTTGCTTACCTTCTGGAGTAAGCCAGCTAACACAGAGATGTGTAGGATTTTGTTCTTTGTTTTTCTGAGGCAGGGTCTCACACGTTGCTGGGTCTACTTTTCTTTTTTTTTTTTTTTTTATTAATTTTATTTATTTCTGTATGTGTATGAATGTACTGTCTGCATGCAAGTTTGTGCACCCGTGTCGTGCAATGCCGCGGAGGTCAGAAGACGGTCTCGGATTCCCCTGGAACTGGAGTTCTCCTGGAATTGGAGTTTCAGACGGTTCTCTGCCGCCATGTGGGTGCTGGGGATCGAACCCGGGTCCTCTGCAAGAGCGGTCGGCGCTCTTAACCGCTAGGCCATCTCTCCAGCCCTGGGTCTACTTTTCAAACACTTGAACTCGGCATTCTGAGTAGTTATGACTGCACTAGATTTGCCACCAAACAGAGCTTTTTTTTTTTTTTCTGGTGGTGCTGGGGATTGAACCCAGAACCTTGGTGATCAAGAAAGGCATTGCTTCTACTGCAAAGCCTCATCATGCAGTCCCTAGAGAGTCTTCCTTCTTTCTTTTTCTGTTTTATTTTTATTTTGATCTTTTTTGAGACTGGGTCTCAAAAGCCTGGAACTGGCTATGTAGACCAGGCTGGGCTTGAACTCACCAGATATCCACTCAGCCAACTGCCAAGACAGCTTCTCCCTAAGTCTCAGTTGGCCTGGAGTTTGCTGTGTGGACCAGGCTGGGCCTCAGTCTCACAAAAATCAACCTGCCTCTGATTCCTGAGTTCTGGAATTAAAGGCTTGTACCACCTGCTGCCTGGCTCTGATTTATTTTTTTAACACACTGAGTGCCATCCAACTGCTTTCTGGCTTTCACTGTTTTGCTTGCCTCAGCCTGGAGATTCTGCCCCCACTCCAAGTAGCTGGTAATCATCGCCCACACAGGCTTTGAGTCAACTAATTCAGCTACTTCCACTGTTGATGAAAAGTTAGCTGTTAACCATACTGCTGTCTCCTTGCACATGCATTGTTTTTATCTTGTTTTCCAGATTTTTCTCTTACCAGTTTGATAAGGATGCAGCTGGTCATAGATCTTTGTATTTTCTGCTCAAAACATAACTTCCCCATGGAGAAATAATTGAGAAAAGACGGAGAAGAGATGAATAGAGGCAGTTCGGCAAAGAATGTAATGAGCCTCTGGAGGGTGGGGGGATGGGGGGACATGGGTCTAGATTTTAATAAAAAAAAAAAAAAAGATATCTTTGTATTTACTCCACTTTAAGGTCACTGAGGTATAGATCAATATTGTCATAAAAATTTTGCCAAAGTTTCAAACCAAGATCTTCTGTATCGACCGAGGCTCAGTGTTTTAAAATCATTTGATATCTCTTCCAGTTTGAGGCTTTTTTTTTGAGACAGGATCTCTCTGTAGCCCCAGCTGGCCTGGGGTAGGCCAGGCTGGCCTTGATTTCACAGAGATCCTCCTGCCTCTGCCTCCAGAATGGTAAGGGATAGATTAAGGTGTATAATCCACAACCCTGGCTTTCTGAATCTTTTTGAAGTACAACTCACAGACCTCTAGGGATAGTTTTCTACTTTGAGTCTTCATTTTTTTTCATTTTTTGTGGCCTGAGTTTAAAACCAGGCCCCCATATACGTTACACATGTGCTTTAAGCTATACTTCTGGCTTGAGCGTTTTTTCTTTTTTTTTTTTTTTTTTAACATTTTTTTTTTTTTTTTTTTTTTTTTTTTTTTTTTTTTTTTTTTTTTTTTTTTTTTTTCTTTTTTCCCTTCCCCCCACCCACTCCACCCTACCCAATCCATGGCTTCGCCGTACTGTCCTGCATCTTTTCTCAGTGTTTTGGGTTGTTTTTTTCATTTTTAGGGCTATAGTGATATATCCATGAGTACACGCACCCTTCAGTAAATAACCAATTTGCAGGATGTTGTGCCCAAGAGGCCGCACTACAGCCCAGTCACCATCCGGTGCGCATCCGGGGTGGGGTACTACGTATGTTCAATTCAAGTTGATCAAATAGGTCCAGCTAACATTGCTGTAGTTTCACCATTCACCCCAATCGCAGCCCTTACATTAACGATGCCCCCCTCTTCCCAGATTGTTCCCTAGGCTTAGAAAAGGGGCAAGGAAGACAGCAAACAGTCTACTCTTTCTGACCTTGTCATTGTCGGTTGGACTCTGTTAATTCGGCTGTTTCCTTTCATGGGACTGACAGTTTGCGCAATAACCATTCAAGTCTAACTGGGTAATTGCACTAGCATCCACAGATGAGGAGGATCCCATTCGTCGTTTGTTTTTCTGGACGAGTGTTACTTTACTCGCATGCTGTCTCTTAGCTCACATTTTCTGCAAAAGCTCTGATGTCGTACTTTCTTTAACTATGCTGCATAGACTGCCATTGTGTAGATGTACCACATTTTTCCTCTATCCACTGTTCGTCAGTTGAGGGGCATTAGGGTTGGTTCCAGCTCTTTGCCAATGTGAAAAGAGCTGAATAAACATGGACAGGCATGTATCTCTGTGGTGGCGTAAGTCTTAAGGGTACATGCCACACAGGAGTGGTATGGCTGGGCGGGTGGCAAAGTTCATTCCAAGCCTTCCAAGGTTTCTCCACACTGCTTTCCAATAGTGGTGTACACAGTTACATTCCCACCAGCAGTGGATGATGAGTGTGCCCCTTTCTTCACAACCTCTCCTCCAAGCACTTGGTATCCATGTTTGTTTTCTTGATATTGGCCAGTCTTACTGGAGTAAGAATACTAAGTGGTTTTGATTTGCATTTTTTTTTTTTTTTTTTTTTTTTTTTTTTTTTTTTTTAAGATTTTTCTCAGCCATATTTAATTGTGAAGTCTCTGTTCTCTTAGGTTTGTTCCTAAGTATATTTATTTATTTATCTTTTTTTTCTTTTTTTCCTTTTAGTTTTTTTGAAGTGTTATATATTCTTTGCTGGATGAATCAATGCTTGTCGAGAAATGTATCTGCAGTGAATGTTTCCTCGCCACTCTGTGGGATTTCTGCTCACTTCCTTGATTGTTTC
>VZQC01013897.1:1185134-1213465 GCA_009823505.1 Rhizomys pruinosus
ATTGATTTGGAGTTGTTCCTCTTTCTTTTTGTCACCTGGGCTAAGCGGTCTGTCTAATCTTGTTTATACTTTCAAACACCCAACTTTTGGATTCATTGAATTTTTGTCTTGTTTTCCCTTTGGGTGTCTCTTTCCTTGCTTTCCTGCTCTCGATTTTGTTCATTTCTTGCCCTGTCTGTTGCGTTTAGGGTTCCAATTGTTGTTTGCCCTCTCCAGTTCAGCTTTTTGCTGTACGTGGTTCGACTATTCCACTTGGCTCTTTCTGTTTATTCTAGACTCGTAAGGCCCACTTCAGCAGTATATTTCCCTCTTAGGTCTGCTTTTCAGGTATGCCCATAGTTTTGTTGTGTTGTATTTTTTTTTTTTTTTTTTTTTTTTTTTTTTGTAAATTTTATTTCTATTCTTTCTTTCCTGCCCTTCATTATCCCAGAAGTGGTGTTTGGTTTAGTCTCCTCAGTGTTTGCTTTTGTAGGTCAAGCGAGGCTTGTCCTGTGTTTCGATATGGTTGAGGCTTACTGCATTGCGCTGCCTGGTTTCTGCCATGGAATGCATGTGCAGATTCAATTTCATCTCTTTTTACTGTAATATTTGTGTAAGAGGTTCTGCTTCTGTGTCAGGATGTGGTGATTTTTGTAGATGTTCCGTGGGTGCTGCTGAAAAGTGAAAAAAAGTGTATTCTCTGGTATTGGATGGAATGTTCGGTGAAGGTCTATGAGGTCCATTTGGTGTAAAACATGTTTCAGTTCAGATTTCTCTCTATTCTCACTATTTTTACTTTTTGTCCTGTTGACCTATACAAAAGACTCAGTAGGGTAGTATTGGGAAATCTCCCCACTATGAGTGTATAGCTGGGGTTAGTGCTGTCGACTTGTGGTCTGGAGAAATTGTCTTTAGTATAAGTGTTGCAACACGTAGCAATTGGGGGCATATAATTCATAATTTGAACTTTTTGGTTTATTGTTCCTTTGATGAAAATTAATGGCCTTCTTTGTCTCTCTGATTTTCTTTTACTTTGAAGTCCAATTTATTCGATATTAAAATAGCAACACCTGCTATTGCTTTTGGTACCATTTGGCTTGGAAATATTTTTTTCCATCCCTTGACCTTTACGAGGTCGGTGCCTGTACCTTAAGGGAGGTAATATGTGTTATATCTTGCCAGAGCAGCAAATTCGATGGATTCTGTTTTTCCGCTAAATCATCAGTATCCGTCCCTATGTTCTGTGTTGAATATGGGAAATTTAGTCCCATTATATTGGTAAGGGTTATGACATGATAGCGATTTTGTCTGGCTTCCTTTGTGGCCTTATTATCCATCTCCGATATTGAAATATTGGTTTTGCTATCTCTCTAGCCCTGCAGTTATGCTTTTATTGAATTCTCCTTCTAGGTGCCTGGGGATTGGTTGCTCCTTTCTTCTGTGCTTTGATGATGGCTTCAAGTATTCTCTGACGGGTTGTTTTCCGGACATTACTTTCTTTCAGTAGATTATATGATATGGAAGAGTTTTCTCATCTCTCAGCTATGATTAGACATTTTTGGCTGGTATCGTAACATGGCTGGCCATCCCATTGTCCCTCAACTACTGTGGAATGCTTTGCTCCAGCTCTTCTGCCTTTCATCGTTTTGCTGTGACGAAGTCCGTTGTTTTCTGATAGGTATTCCCCTGTAGGTCACTTTGCTATTATCTCTTGACGCTTAACTAGAATTTTGTTCTTAGTGTTTTGGGTGTCCAGCATTTTACGTATGATGTGGCGCTGGCAGAATTTCTTTTCTGATCATGTGGTTGATGTTTGAGTTCTCTGTATTGGTTTTGTATTGGATTGGTTTGTCCTTTTTTAGCTTATGGGGAAGTTTTCATTCTATAATCTTTGTTGAGATTGATCAAGCCTTCTCTTGGGATTCTTCTCCTTCCTCTTTCCTATGCTGTGGGGTTATTCTTTTATAGTGTCCCACACCTCCTGGTTTCCTTTTTTGTGAGTTTTATTTTTTCAATAATCTTTCCTTCGAGGTTGTTAGTTATTTCTGTGTTGTCCTCCAGGTCTGAAATTCTTTGTTCTGCTTCCTCATTCTGCTTCTGAGCGCTTTTTTTTTTTTCATTTCCTTTCCTCTGAAGGATGGTGTTTGATTTCCTTTTTCATTTCCTCATTCTTATTTCTTTAGTGTTTCTATTTCTTTTTGTAAAAAAAAAAAGCTTAAAATCGATCTTTTTGAGCTGTAGCTTTAATGTCTTGCTGTGTTGGTTTTCTTTTTCTTTTTCAGCATTCGTGCATCTTTTCAGCTGTTTTTTCTACTTCCTTCCGGAGCTTGTCATTCTCTCACTGGTCCTCTCGAGTTCCTCATTCTCTTTCTTAGTTCTTTAATTTGTTCTTTATGATCGTTGTAGTTCTTTAAGTTATGTTCCCAATTGTGTTTCTGATGTCTGTGTCCTGGGGCATCCCGGAGAGGATCCCACTGCAGGAGTCATCCATAGGGTTGGTAAGCTTGGCGTGGGATTAGTCCGCTTCGTCCTTTATGTATTTCTTCTTCGTGATCCTGGCCATATGGGCTTCTCCCTTGCCTGTAATTCCAGATGTGGAGTCCTCGAAATGCTTTCTTCACTTGTTGAGGCGTGCTTTGCTCATGACCCCTCCTTTAGATAATCTATTGGTAGATTCAGTTGGGGGGGGCGATAGTCTCAGGCCCGCCGGCCGCCCAAGGCACCTAGCGCCTGGGCTCAGGAGATCTCAAATTCAACGAGTCCACACCAGAGGTTGCCTTCAATACCGGCTGGGGGATAGCTCCGCTCCCCACAGCCACTGATACTAATCAAGCCAAAGACCACACCTTAATCCCCAGTGGGGGGATAACTCCAACCTCACAGCCACAAGGCCAATCAACCAAAGACAGCAGGACCAAAGATCAGCAATACAGCTCGCACAAGACACCCATTCCTACCTAGTCTCCCCCTACCTGCCGCTGGGCTCCCGCAAAGGAATCTCTCCGCTGTATTTTTCTCATATATGGTCATCACATCTTTCTTTTTTTTACACTTATTTAATTATGTGTTTGGTGCTGTAATGTTATGTATGTTGCTAAGGCTACAACTATATGACGGTCACATAAGATGTGGAACTTGGTTCTCTTTTCCACCATACGGACTCTGGGGTCAAATCAGGTCCTCTCAGGTTTGAAAACAAGTGCCCTGACTTCTCACAAGGGGCTAGAGAGAGATGGCTTATCCGCGTGTATAAGAGCGCTTGACTGCTCTTACAGAGGACCTGGGTTCAACTCCTGCCACCCAAGTAGTGGCTACAAACCACTCTCTTAAGCCTTAGTCCTAGCAGAGGCAGTGCAATGGAGGATCTCTGTGAGTTCAGGCCAGCCGGTCATAGAGTAAGATATCCAGTCCGAGTTTTGGGGTATAGGGGGACCCTAGTCTAAAAACAAACAATTACGCTGAGAAAGGTATTTCTGAGTTGTGAAAAGGGACAAAAAAAATACAAACAAAAAAAACAAGTGCCCTATTCTCTGACCAGGAATAATTTTCTTATTTTCTTTTCATGTGTCTTAAATGTCTTTTTGGTACAGGAAACCTAATATTACTAGATAATGCAACTCCTCATTCTGATTATGCTCCTACTTAAAAAGCTATAGTACACATTGTTGTTGGATTATATGTTTAGTGAGTTGGAGGTCTGAATCTACAAAGTCAGTCTCGTGTCTCGTGAATATTTGTAGTAGCTGATGATGTCTCTGATCAACTTTTTATTGTCTTTCATTTAACAGTTTTTCTCCTGGGGCTTGGAGGACTGCACTGTTAAAGGCTAAGGCTAAAAACCAAAATATAAAATTTTCTCTCTGCTTTTTTTTTTTTTTTTTTTTTACTTTTGAGCAGGGTCTCATATTACGCTATAACTGGCTGGAACTCATCTGTAGAGCCAGGTGACCTTGACCTCAAGATCTCACCCTGCCTCTGCCTCCCAAGTGCAGTTAAAGGCATGTATACACCATGCCGCTCATAAGACAGTTCTAGCCGCTCATGTGGGTGTGGGAACTGAACCCTTTACTAAGAGCAGTGGGCACTCTTAACATGGAGCCATCTCTCCAGGCCCTTTCCCGGCCTTTTTTTTTTTTTTGGTCTTTTGTTTTTTTTTTTAATTTTTGTATGTTGTTGATGTACTGTTGCATGTAGATTTGTTCACTCTCCATGTCGTGCAATGCCGCGCGGATGGTCAGAAAGAGGGTTACGGATTACCCCTTGAAACTGGAGTTTCCTGGCATTTGGAGTATTCAGATGGTTTTCTCCACGCCATTCGTGGGTCCTTGGGTCGACCCTGGTCCTCTGCTAATAGCGGTCGGCGCTTCTTAACGACTAGGCCATTTCCAGCCCCTTTTTTTGGTCATTTTGACGTACAGAGTTCTCTTGTAGCTACTTGGCTGTCATGGACTGCTACAAAGAGGATCCTCCTGACCCCTGTAGCCTCCCCAAGGATCGTGTGCCTATCCACGGACCCCAGCCTCCTCTCTGGCTTCTTTTCATTTTATTTTATTTTATTTTTGAGTATTTTTGGACCGGGTCTCCTCGTAGCCCCAGCTGGCACTGGAACTGTCACTCTGTAGACCAGGGCTGCTTTGAAACTCACAAAGATCCTACTGCACCTCTGCCTGGCTTCTTAAGTTGCTCCTGGATTAAGCACTTCCCAGTGTCAAGAGGGTTAATGGTTGTACTTGAACACCCAGAGCCAGTATAGCTTTCATTCTGCCACTGTATGTGGGCTGGAAATGCAACAGAGTTTAAGCAGTTTATAAATCTGTCCTAGTTTTGACTTTCTGTTGACTGGTGCTATCTTGGCGTTATTTTTTCTGGGTGTGCGGTTGTGCCATCATACATGTGTGTATGTATGTGGAGGTCAGAAGGTTCACCTCAGTCTCTTCCTCAATTGCTCCCCACTCTATTTTTTTGAAATAGGGTCTTACTGACTCAGCTAGAATGGCTGGGCAGTGAGCCCCACTGATCTTCCTGTGTCCTCCGGGGTTGCTGGGATAGTAATATTGCCACTTTTTAAAAAAAATCTGGGTTTTTTGATCTAAATATGGTTTTATAGTGCTATGCAAGAAGCAAGCTTATCTGTCAGCGCTTCTCTAGATTTTTTCTTTTTTGGGGGGGTCTTTTTCAAGACAGGTTTTTTTTTTGTCCCCTGTAGCCCAGGTCCCTGAACTCACTCCTGTGACCAGGCTGGCTTGAACTCACAAAAGATCCACCTGCCTTCTGCCTCCCAAGTGCTCGGATTAAGGCGTGCCGCCACCAGGCCCAGCTTCTTTTTTCTTTTTTTTTTCTTAGACCGAAGTGTATTGCTACCCCGTCGTTTGGCCACAAAGTCATGATCCTACTACTTTAGCCTCTCAAGTGCTCACCCATACTCACACAAACTTGGACATGTACAGAGACCTGCCATATATGTACATCAAACATACACACACAAAGATCAAAGATTAAAAAGAGCTGGAGAGAGGCTGGAGAGATGGTCTAAAGCGGTGTTAAAAGAGACGCATACTGCTCTTGCCGAGGATACCGGGTTCGATCCCAGCACACATTGCGGCTGAGAACCGTCTGTAACCCCAATTCAAGGAGAACTCCAGTTCCAGGGGAATCTGACACCCTCTTCTGACCTCCGCGCATTTGCACGACATGGGTGCAAAAACTCAGTACATTCATACCATATGAAATAATAAAATTCAAAATAAAAAATTAAAAAAAAAATAAAAAGAGCTGGAGAGATTGACTGTTCTTGCAGAAAGCTAAGTTCTATTCCCCAGCACTACCATGGCAACTAACAACTGTCTGTAATTCCAGTTTCAGTCTGACCTCTGAGGCATTGCCCGACGTGAGTACAACTAACATGACACAGACATGTATACACAAAAAAAAAAAAAAAAAAAAAAAAAAAAAAATTTTTTTTAAAGGAAGAAAAAGTGTGGAAGTAATCATGAGTGCTTTCTAAGGTAGTAACTTAAGAACTACTACAGCTTTACCTTCCTGAACCACTCCTCTCATGTAAGAAAGCTTAGGCTAATGTGGTGCATGTCCTTAATCACAGCACTTGAGAGGCAGAGGCAGGTTGATCTCTGTGAGGACGAGACCAGTCTGAGCTATATAATGAATTCCAGGAAAGATGTGGCTACAAGAGACCTTTTCTAAAAAATTAAAAAATAGAACCCACCACCCCCAAAAGGCCAGGTTATAATGTCTCTGAATGATGAAAGATTCTGTGGAAAAGAATCTGCTGACAGCAATACCAAAGTCTCGTATAATAAAGTCCCTGTTATACAGTCCAGAAGCAGTCAAGTTACTAGAGGACTGCAGCTTCACGAGTAACCTTTAAAAAAAAAAGGCAGAATTCTCTTCCAGGGTGAAGTAATTCTTTTAAGCCACTAAATTATAGGGTTTAACTTAAGGTTAAGGGGTTGTTGGACAGCAACTTCTACAAAAACAGGTTCTGGAGAGATGGCCTAGGGGTTAAGAGCACCGACCGCTCTACAGAGGACCCGGGTTCGACCCCAGCACCCACAGGCGGACAGAACCGGCTGAAATCTCCAATTCCAGGAGAACTCCAGTTCCAGGGGAATCCACACCCCCTTCTGCCTCCGTGGCATTGCACAACACGGAAGTGCACAAACCTGACATGCAGACAGTACATTCATACCTACAAAAATAATAAATAAATAAATAAATAAATAAAATAAATAAATAAATAAAATAAAGTATATGGCCCGGTGTGGTGCGCACGCCTTTAATCCTAGCACTTGGGAGGCGAGGCAGGCGGATTTTTGTGAGTTCAAGGCCAGCCTGGTCTACAGTTGTGTTCCAGGACAGCTGGGGCTACAGGAGACCCTGTCTCAAAAAGACCAAAAAAAAAAAAAAAAGTATACGAAAAGTATGAGACTCATAATCTCAAGATTTGAACAAAATTGTGACATACAAAGGCAGCTTGGCATAGGTCAAATCTTATGGCAATAAGAAAATTTTAGAGATGTTAAGAATTTTCATAAAGAAATCCAGTTAATAGCTGGGTGTGACGCACACCTTTAATCCAGGTGGATTTTTGTGAGTTCAAAGGCAGTCTGATCTACAGAGCAAGTTTCAGGATAGCTGGGGCTATAGGGAGACACTGTCTCAAAAAGATTAGGAGAAGGAGGAGGAGGAGGAGGAGGAGGAGGAGGAGGAGGAGGAGGAGGAAGAAATCCAATTAAAGCTGCAAAAGATTTTCTTTTTAAATTATTTCTCCTAAACCAGGTGTGGTGGCACACACCTTTAATTCCAGCACTTGGGAGGCAGACACAGGGGCTTGGGGATCTCTGTGAATTCAAGGCTAGCCTGGTCTACATAGCCAGATCCAGGCCAGCTGGGACTAAATGGAGACCGTCTCAAAAAGACAAAAATAAACAAGTAAATAAATATATAAATAAATAAATAAAATGAAATTACTCTTAAGTAGTTTTTACTAGATTATGCCATTCCCTCACTCTAACAACACCAGATGTTTTTCCAATTGGCTGGTTTTCTTGCCAGAATCCAAAGGGAAAAACATTGTTGTATGCTAACTAAATCTAAAAGAAAATAAGCTTATTACCTCTCCACCCCTCTACTAGTTTGTCCCTAGTAGAAATACAATTGCCTTTAGAAGCAAACTATTGCCAGTACATTACCATGTCATGACTAAATTTCTCCTAACAATGAAATCTCTAGATAAAAACATCAAGGAAGGAATACATTTAGAAAACAGACACATTACTTAATAGGTCAAACTTTCTACTTTGGACACCTTCTAACTTCTGATTTAACAGCAAAAGTTTTATGTCGATTTCTATCTTGTTTACTTAACCAAAATCTACATCTATTTACCAATTCTTTGCTCAACTTCAGAGTAAAGTACCTATATGTATTGTGCTGGATAGCTTTGGTGTCAACTTGACACACCTGGGTTGAGGGAGCCTCGGTTGGGGAATTGGCTCCATTGGATTGGCCTGTGGCCACATCTGTGGTGTATTGTCTTGATTGTTGAGCAGTGACAGTATAAGAAGGCAGGCTGGGCATGAGCCAGAGAGCAAGCCAGGAGCAAGCCAGTGAACAGCAGTCCTCCATGGCCTCCAGGTTCCTGCCCTGAGTTCCTGCCTTGGGCTCCCTAAGTGATGAAATGTGACCCAGGAGATGTAAGCTGAATAAACCCTTTCCTCCCCAAGTTGGTGTCAGAGTGTTTTGTCACAGCAATGGAAAGACAAACTAGGACAGAAATTGGTACCAGACGAGTGGGGTATTGCTGTGACAGACCTGACCTTGGTGTTTTGGGGAAGGATTGTGGAGGCGTTTGGAACTTTGGGCTGGGAAGATCATTGAATGCCTAAAGATTGTTGCTGTGGAGCTTGGAGCAGTTTTGCTGAAGGAGTTGTAGAAGATGGAGGCCTGGCTTGTGAAGTTTCTAGTTTCAAAGGAGAGCAGAGATCATCAGGACTGTGTAATCTGTGGGTTCTGGTCAGCTGGGGCTGTGGAGAATCAGCTGTAAGTAACAAGAGACCAGAACCTGAAGTGAAACTTTTGTGGTACTGGGGCAATTGATGCTGGTTAGCTGGGGCTGAAAAATCAGCTGTAAGTAACAAGAGACCAGCATCACTGAGGTGAAATCTTCTGGGGAGAATATCTTCAAGGTCAGCACACAGAAGCTGTGACCCAGAAAGGGCCTGAGCCTCCATCTCGAGCCAGAAGCCGGACTTGGTAACGTGTAAGAGTCTCCTATATGGTTCCGGTGTTGAAATTTGAGGGGGTCACAGAGAGCAGCCGAGGCTTGGCACTGTGAGAGGTCAGGAAAGACCATTGGTGGAAGTGCACCTCGGTTGCTGTGAAGACCCCAGGATTGCAGGGGTCATGGAGAGAAGCTGAGGCTTTGCACCAGGAGAGGTCAGAAGAGACCATTGGTGAAGGTGCTGCCTCAGTTTCAGTAGCGACCCCAGCTTTTTGGAGATGCCGGTACCCTGGGACGACCACCAAGAGCAGCGGTAGGTGTAGAATGGAGTCGGCCTGGGCCTGCGAGATGAGTGTGCCACGGACGGCAGAGTCGGAGAGGGGGAGCTGCCGAGACCCTTTGGAGCCCAGAAGATCGTGAGTGAATCCCAGGTGTCCAGCCTTGAGCTACTTGCTGGACTTAGGTTTTGTTTGAGAGTGCCTGATTCTTCCCTTTGAAATAAGACAGTACTTGTTTTGGATTTTACAGCAGCCCACAGTTAAGAGACTTTTAATAGACTGGACTTTTAAGTGTTTGGACATTTTAAGGACTGTGGGGCTTTTAAGGATGTACTGTCTTAGGTTGTGATTAGTGTTAACATCATACTTTGGGGATAAGAACTGGAAAGGTGGTTTAATAGTGATGTGTTTGTGTGTCAAGTTGACAAGGGGTCAATTGTGCTGGATAGCTTTGGTGTCAACTTGACACACCTGGGTTGAGGGAGCCTCGGTTGGGGAATTGGCTCCATTGGATTGGCCTGTGGCCACATCTGTGGTGTATTGTCTTGATTGTTGAGCAGTGACAGTATAAGAAGGCAGGCTGGGCATGAGCCAGAGAGCAAGCCAGGAGCAAGCCAGTGAACAGCAGTCCTCCATGGCTTGTGCTTCAGCTCCTGCCTCCAGGTTCCTGCCCTGAGTTACTGCCTTGGGCTCCCTAAGTGATGAACTGTGACCCAGGAGATGTGAGCTGAATAAACCCTTTCCTCCCCAAGTTGGTGTTGGTCAGAGTGTTTTGTCATAGCAATGGAAGACAAACTACAACATGTATTGTGTGTGTTTATGTGTATGTGTGTGGTATATGCATGCTTGTGCACATGTGTGTTCCTGTGAGTGCAGAAGACAGAGGAGGATGTTGGGTGTCCTGTGCCAACTTACTCCCTTAAGCCAAGGGCTCCCACTGAACCTGGATCTGGCTGTATGTTTGGCTTGGCTTGCTGGCCAGTGAGACCCAGCAATGTTTTCTGTCTTTCTACCCCCTGCTGAGGACTGGAGTACAGACATGTGTAAGGGGCACACATGGCTTTTACATGGCTGCAGATGTACTCAGGTCATCACAATTTGCATAGTAAGTATACTGAGCAATCCACCCCTGCCCTCTTCACACTTTCTATTTTCTTTCTTTCTTTGCCTTAACTATCCTTGGCAACATTTTAGGCCCCATGAGGACTCCACGAACTCTCAAGATCTCCTGGATATAACTGGATCTCATGGTTAGCTGGTGCTGCTCAATACTGGAAATTTTCCATGCCGGACTAAAATCTTCCATTTAAGTTATGACGTGTGAGAAAAGTACTGGAAATTCAATGTACAGACAGAAATTCTGTTTCCCTTCTCCATATACATACAAGAAGCAGCAGAAACTCCAAAACAATAATGAGATTTGACTTAGGATGAACAAACATTTAACTCAACCCTAGATTTCAAAATACCACAGGGTTGGTCAATCAATGGAAAAAAGTTTGACTTCCTCATGTACAAATTCTAGTACACATGCCAGAAATTGAAAACTGGCAGAATCTGTGGAATTTTCCAAGACATACAGCAGACAGTGGTTTTACATTTCATTCACAAATATGTATTCGAAGTCATTTTACCACCACGCAAACTTTAAAAATACTTTACCCTGCCGGGAGTGGTGGCACAAGCCTTCAATCATAGCACTTGGGAGGCAGAGGCAGGTGAATCTCTGAGGGTTCAAGGCCAGCCTGGTCTACAACAGAGTGAGGCCCAGGCCAGCTAGGACTTAAAGGGAGACCCTGTCTTGAAAATACAAAAACAAAACAAAACAAAAAAAACTTTAATATATCAATGCTATATTTGTGGACTTTTAGATAACAAGTATACACAACTCTAGACTTCCTAACTACATGCCAGAAATCATAATTAAATTCACAAAGGAACCAAAAGAAACCATGTTAAGAAATTTTTTTTTTTTTTTGGTGTTTCTGAGACAAGGTCTCCCTGTAGCCCCAGTTGGCCTAGAACTTACTCTGTAGACCAGGCTGGCCTTGAACTCTCAAGAGATCTGCCTGCCTCTGCCTCCCAAGTGCTGGGATTAAAGGTGTGTGCCACTAGGCCTGGACAAGAACAAAATATTTTTTTTTTACACAAGAACCATGTTTAGAGAGAACAAAATATTTTTTTAAAAAAAGGAAATAAATTTGAAAGGAAAGTAATAGTCCAGGATATTTATTAGACTGTTTAGAACATATAAACATGACAGTGGAACTATTAGAAACAAAATACAGAATGCAGGACCTAATTAGGTATTGAATGGTACTGACTAGCATTCCAATTGATAATACCTGGAAGGAACTCCCTAGCATATGCCATACAACCAATTTTTTTTTTTTTTTGAGAGTCTCAGTATATAGCTATGGCTGCTGTGGAACTCACAATATAGACCAGGCTGGTCTCCAACTCACAAAGATACACATGCCTCTGACCAGGCTGGCCTTGAACTCAGAGATTCGCTTGCCTCTGCCTCCAGAGTGCTGAGATTAAAGGTGTGCACTACAAAAAAGTCCAGTAGACACAGCTTTAAGAAAAACACCAGGGATCTATGTATCATTATACTTTTTGCAATCTTCTAGGGAACTCAAATATTTTTGCAAATATAGTTATTATGTCTAGATCATATTTATATTGTCATTGAGGTATTTAACTTAAACTTTAGCTGCACACCCACACTCAAGGTAATTTTATTATTATCTTCATTTAAATTAAGAGTCATTGGTGCTGAGGGAACTAGAATGGAACCATGAACTCCCTCATTCAAATAATCACTTCATTTTTTCCATCTTTCTACATAGCGTAACCCCAATTCCTTTCCTTTTTGGTCTTTTTGAGACAGTTTCCCTGTAGCCCCAGTTAGTGTAGAACTCAGGTGGGTCTTGAACTCACAGAGATCTGCCAGCCTTTGCCTTCCAAGTGCTGGGATTAAAGGCATGTACCACCACGCCCAGCTTTTTTGAGGGTTTGTATGAATAGCATGGACTGGCCTTGATCTCAATGTATATCTAAGAACGACCCTGAGATTCTGCTCCATCTCAAGAGTGCTGGGATCACTGGTTCAAGCTACCACACCCAGCTACCTCCCTGGATTTTTAAGGGCATATTCTCTAGTAATTTATAAAAAACAACTCCTATACTGTGCAGCAGTGGCAGCCACATGTCTGTATAATTGGCTATTAGCTCTCTCCTTGGAGGAATAATTCACAGCTGATGCCACAAGCTTACATCCTTTAGTGGTTAGCAGATGTTATAAGCCACAGTAAGACCTTTTCATCTTTTACAGAAAAAATATGATTCATGGATTAGTATACCATCCAAACATCTGTGTCTATATCAAAATAACCTACCATAATAATTAGTACCGTTTAAATACCTATATATCTAATTGCTTGTGCTTCATTAGTAGGACTGAAAGGTTATTCCTGGACAAACTGTCAACCCCTGAAAGGAAACAGCCAGAACTGATCAGAGTCCAAAACGACATTTCCAGAGAAAGTAGACTGTTTTGCTTCTCGTCCACCTGTGCCCCTTTTTCTAAACCTAGGGAACAATCTGGAAGAGGGGGCATGGTAGGATGTAAGGGCTGCGATTGGGGTGAATGGTGAAACTACAGCAACATAGTCTGGACACTTATTTGATCAACATGATTGTACATATAAGCCCCACCAGCTGGATGGTGGGAGCCTTGGGCTGTGTGGGTTTGGGCACAACTGCTTGCAAATTGTTTTACATGAAGGATGCTTGTACTCGTAACTTATTACTTATTGTTAAAAAAATAAAAATAAAAAATCGGAAAAAAAAGAAGGAAAGCAGCCTTTCTGTAAGAGCATGTGTTTAAAGATATACATGTTTTCTTTGAGGTGAGTTAAACTACTATGTGTACAGAAAGTCACCCTTGAAGTCTATTGTTTATAAAGCCTATGGTTTTCCTCTCTGCTAAGTGTTAAGATTTTTAACTTATTATAATTGATTGCTGCCAAAAAACAAACAAACAAACAAACAAACAAACAAAAAACTCACCAACTCCTAAACCGGGCATGGTGATGCAAACCTTTAATCCCAACACTGGGGAAGCAGAGTCAGGTGATCTCTCATGAGTTCCAGCCCAGCTGAGGAAAACCCAGTCTCAAAAGACCAAAAAATTAAAATGAAAAATTCCCAAGAATGGAATATTTTTGAATCTTCCATGTCTAAAAATACATTTCTTCTAGACTCAGATTTGATAATTTGGCTGGAAATAAAATTATAAACTCGGAATTTTTTCAACTCAAGACACTTGAAAACACTTGGATACACTTCTAGCATTTTACATGACTTCTGATATATAATGCCATTCTTTTTTTTTTTTTTGTCTTTTTGAGACAGGGTCTTCCTTTAGTCCCAGCTGGCCTGGAGCTCGATATATAGACCAGGCTGGCCTGGAACTCACAGAGATCTGCCTGCCTCTGCCTCCTGAGTGTTGGGATTAAAGGCTTACACAACCCCACCTGGACCCAAGCCATTCTAATCACAGATTCTTTAAATGTAAATGCTGGTGGCTCTTTGAGACACCTTTTTTTTTTTTTTTTTTTTGAGACAGGGTCATCCCTGTAGCCCCAGCGGTCCCTGAACTCCACCCTCTGTAGACCAGCTGGCCTTGAATTCACAAAGATCTGCCTGCCTCGGCCTCCAAAGTGCTAGGATTTTTTTTTAATTTTTTTATTATTTATTTATTTATTTTTGTATGTGTATGAATGTACTGTCTGCATGCAGGTCTGTGCACCCGTGTCGTGCAATGCCGCGGAGGTCAGAAGAGGGTCTCGGATTCCCCTGGAACTGGAGTTCTCCTGGAATTGGAGTTAGAGACGGTTCTTAGCCGCCATGTGGGTGCTGGGGATCGAACCCGGGTCCTCTGCAAGAGCGTCGGTGCTCTTAACCGCTAGGCTATCTCTCCAGTCCCTGAACCTAGGTCTTTACTGCACCATCTTTCCAGCCCATTTTTGAGGTTCTATTAAGTATACTTGCTTTTCCCTGACAAAACTCTCTGTAAACAACTGAGGATGTGATTTCCTCAACTGGCTAAATTACTCAACAGCCCAAGCCAGTGTTGGTGTTATCTGCCTGAAATCCCAGTGCTTAGGAGGCTGACACTTAAGAACTGGCATGAATCTGAGATCAGCCTGGGCTACACAGCAAGACTGTTTCAAAAATCAAAAAAATGGGCTGTAGAGACGGCAACCCTGATTAAGAGGACTCACTGCTGTTCTGGAGACCTGGGTTTGGTTCTCAGAACCCACATGGCAGCTCACAACAGTTTTTCACGCCAGTTCCAGGGGATCTGACAGCCACTTATGTTGTCTGTGGGTACTGCACACAAGTGGTGCACTTACATACAAGCAGATAAAACACTCATACTAATAAAATAAACAACAATAACAACCCCTCTGCTACCAAAAAAGATCCTTATCTTTTTTGGTAGCAGAGGGGCTACTGAGGATAGACCCCAGGGTCTTGTTCATGCTAGGCAACTGCTTGGACCAACTGAACTACAATCTAAGATCTACCTTTTCTTTTTTTTGTTTTCGGACATATTCTTGCTACAAGTGATCTCAGACTATCCTCCTAAATCAATCTCCTTAGTACTGAGATCATAGGCATGAACTTTTGGTCTCAGTTTTTATTTTCCTAAAGGCAAGTTAAAATCTCACATCTGGGCTGGAGAGATAGCCTAGCAGTTAAGAGCACCGACTGCTCTTGCAGAGGACCTGGTTCGATCCCCAGCACCCACATGGCGGCTAAGAACCGTCTGTAACTCCAATTCCAGGAGAACTCCAGTTCCAGGGGAATCCGAGACCCTCTTCTGACCTCTGCGGCATTGCACAACACGGGTGCACAGACCTGCATGCAAACAGTACATTCATACACATACAAAAATAAATAAATAATAAAAAAAAATAAAATCTCACATCTGTGTTTTCTTTCACTCATTTCTGACCTGGTGATTTCATGTCACATTTGACCCTCAGAATAATCCTGAAAAGAAACTGATTCAGTGCTTTCTTGGTTTCACATGCAAGGGAACTAAGGTAAGGAGGTTAAATATATTCTCCCAAGATCACACTGCTTTAAGTAGCGATCTCAGACAAAATTTGAACTAATGAAGAATTAGCTTGTAGGTACTCTTTTGGCAAAAGCACTTAGAGAGTCAGCAAGCAGCCTCTAAGCCTGGACTCCTGCTGAGATCCTGCTTACTTGTGATATCTGCCCCATGCCAAACTGTCTTTGATGTCTTGGGCAAAGCACTGTCACATTCTATAGTGATCTGGAGCATATGGCCTGGGGTCCCGCATGTCCCAACCCCCAATTCTGTATGTCCCATCCCCCAACGAGGTTCTGTATAAAAAGCCCTGAGTTACAACAATAAACTGAGTTTTCCCCTTGTGGAATTACTCCCAATCTCTCTGAGTCTGTTTTTCTTTCTCTCGGGGTCTTACTTCTCACCTTCCTCATCCTCCCAGCTGGGGCTCAAGCTAGGACTGTTACCCAGCTGGCAGGAGACAATTCCAAGGCTTGCGGTACCACGGAGCTGGGAGCCCTGGTCCAAGGGAGAACATCATGGAAGGCAGCACACATGCGTGATACACATTTAAACGAACACCAGATGATAAATATCGGGCGATGTTAGCTTTTTTTTTGGTCTTTTCAAGACAGGTCTCCCTGTAGCCCTAGCTGTCCTGGAACTCAATCTGTAGACCAGGCTGGCCTTGAACTCACACAGATGTGCCAGCCTTTTCCTCCCGAGTGCTAGGATCAAAGGTGTGTGCCACCACCCCCAGCTAGAATTAGCTTTTTCATAGGCAGTATATTACATTCAGTTAAAAGGGAAAGTCTTGGGCCAGCAAGAAGGCTTAGCAGGTAAAGTATTTACTCTTGAAGCCTGATAATCTGAATTCAATTCCCAGAACATAGAGATAGGAGAGAAATGACTCTACAAACCTGTGTTTGTATTATGTACCCCCATTATAACAAACATTTTTTAAAGTTTTAAAGGAAAAAAAGGGCCATTTTAAGAAAATATGTTTTTTGCCGGGCGTGCTGGGGTTCGCCTTTAATCCTACCACTTAGAAGGCAGGGGCAGGCGGATCTTTGTGAGTTCAAGGCCAGCCTGGTCTACAGAGCTCCAGGACAACTGGGGCTACAGGGAGACCCTGTCTCAAAAAGACCAAAATATATAAATATGTATATATATATCTTTTATTGGACAAACATCTCTTTCAAATCTAGTATTAGCATTTCTAAGGTTTTCTTGTCTATTTCTTTATCTATTTTTGTAGTGCTAAATCTAAGGCCTTTTGGAATTTTCTAAGTTAGGGACTACAATACTCACTTTAGCTCCTGAAAAAAAAAATTGTTCCTCTTCTACTTAAAAAAGCTAAACTTTTCTTGGCTCTTCTACTTGAGGATTCTGAGGCCCTTCCTCCACTCCTGTTCCACTACAATTTTACATTCATATATATGAGACTGTAATTTTCCATGTAAAGAGGAATTATTTTAGTTTTCAGTCTCAAACTGGTAAACGCTTTTCTTGCTTCCTGAAGGCATCCCTTTCTATTTTCTTCTCACATATGATACCATCCTAAAGGCTGGAGATGTATTTGGCCAAAAGGAGATTCTAAAACTCCCCCTCCGTGAGCCACTCCTTGCATATCCTACTGACAAAACAAAATTATAAATGAACAAAATAATTCCTCCGGGATCCACAAATCTAAGAAAATTAAACAGACAGGGAAAAAATGCAGTTGAGCTTTGAACTCGGGCAATTTGCTGCCAATTTTGTCTCAAACATTTAACACTGAAATCCTTGTAATCCCATTATGTAGCCCAAACTGGCCTAGAGCTTGTGATCTACCTAATCTCCTCAGTGCTGGGATTCTAGGCATACACCATTGCTTATGCCATGCATGGTAGCACTTGGGAGGCAGAGGCAGGAGAATCTCTGTGAGATTGAGGTCAGCTTGTTCTGCATGTGAGTTCCAGGCCAGTCGTAGCTACAAGAAGACTCTGTCTCAAAAAGACAAAAAAAAATTATTTTTATGTGTATGAGTGTTTTGCCTACATGTATGTAAATGGATCCTGTGGAAGCAATGCCCGGAGTTCAGAAAAGGGTTTCAGATCCCACAGAAATGGAGTTAAGGAGAACTGTCAGCTACTATGTGGGTGCTGGGAACTGAATCCAGGTCTTCTGTAAGAGCGGCCAATGCTCTTAACCCCTGAGCCATCTCTCCAGCCCAAGTCCTTCTAAATATTCTGCTCTAAAGAAAGAAATGCTACTTAGAGCCGGGCGTGGTGGCGCATGCCTTTAATCCTAGCACTTGGGAGGCAGAGGCAGAGGCAGGCAGATCTTTGTGAGTTCAAGGCCAGCCTGGTCTACAGAGTGAGTTCCAGAACAGCTGGGTCTACAGGGAGACCCTGTCTTGAAAAGAAAAAAAAAAAAAAAATGCTACTTAGAACAGCAGCACAGGTATTATATTTAAGCTTTGTGGAAAAGTAAATTAATGTATCCAAGTGCCTTTCTAACTTTTCAGGTGTCTTCAAGCAAGCTGAAGTTGAGAATTACCTCTATAAATCAGTTTCCAAAAAGATCATCTTTGGATGTTTTAGGATAATGATCATCTTATTGTTTAAAACCACTAAAAAGGGTTAATAGTACTGCTGAGAATATCTTAAGTGGATATAAAAAATACCCACAACTGGGGCTGGAGAGATGGCTCAGCTGTTGAGAGTGACGACTGCTCTTGCAGAGGACCTGGGTTCAATTCCCAGCACCCACATGACGGCTAAGAGCCTTCTTTTGCTCCAGTTCCAGGGGAATCTGACTCCCTCTTCTGACCTCTGCAGCATTGCATGACATGGGTGCACCAACCTACATGCAGACAGTACACTTACACACATAAAAATAAATAAATACCCACAAAAAAAGTCAAACAAAATCTTGGGCCAGTGAGATGACTCGGCAGGTAGAGGAGGTTCCAAGCCTGACAACCTGTTTGATCCCTTAGACCCACAGTTTGGAAGGAAAGCACTAACCTCTGAGCGCCGCAAGTATACCAATACACATAAACACACATACTAAAAAATAAATATATAAAAAATAAATTAAATTCCTGGGCATAGTGGGGCCAGGCCTTTGATCCCAGAATTAGGAGGTAAAAGCAGGGGGATCTCTGTGAGTTCCAGTCCAGTCACAGCTGATAATCCCCACAAAATATTTATTGATTTTTTGATGCGGGGCAATGCATGTGTCAGAGGATATATGTGGAGGTCAGAGGACAACTTGTAGCACTTGATTCTCTCCTTCTACCATGAGGGTAAAAAGGATTGAACTCAGGTCATTATTACACCTGGCAGTTAAGTGCCATCCTGCCAGCCAGAAATGACTTATGGTTTATAAAATCTATTTGTTGCATTTTTTTTATGGTAACTAGGACTAGACTATGACGTTAGTAAAATTTCAAAACTATAAATATTATTTTGGGATGTAGTGCTTATAATCATTTGAAAATGATAATCACTGGGCGTGGTGGCACATGCCTTTAATCCTAGCACTTGGGAGGCAGAGGCAGGAGGATCTCTGTGAGTTCAAGGCTAGGACAGCTGGGACTAAAGGGAGACCCTGTCTCAAAAATACCGAAAAGAAAAAAGAGAAAGAAAAAGAAAAAGAAAAAGAACAGAACAGAACAGAACAGGGGAGGGGAGGGGAGGGGAAGGGAGAAAAGCTATGTAAGGGATGTAACTTAATGGAAAGAGTGCTTGGCTAGCATATGCAAGGCCCTGGGCTTTATCTCTAGTATGGGCATGGTGGTTGGGAACAGGACAGCCCACATTTTTTTTTTTTTTGGTCTTTTCAAGACAGGGTCTCCCTGTAGTCCTAGCTGTCCTGGAACTCACTCTGTAGACCAGGCTGGCCTTGAACTCACAAAGATCCGCCTGCCTCTGCCTCCCAAGTGCTAGGTTAAAGGCGTGCGCCACCATGCCCGGCAGCCCACATATTTTTTAAAAATTACAAAATTAAGGGGCTGGAGTGATGGCTTAGCAGTTAAAAGCACTGACTGCTCTTGCAGAGGGTCCAGATTTGATTCCCAACACCCACATGGCAGTTAACAACAATCACCCATAACTCCAGTTCCAAGGAATTGCCCTCTTCTGTCTTCTACAGGCATTGCATGACATGAACACAGTGACCTATATGCAAGCAATACACTCATACATGTAAAATAAAAAAAAAAATAAGGCTGGGTATGGTGGCACACGCCATTAATCCCAGCACTCGGGAGGCAGAGGCAGGTAGATCTATGTGAGTTCAAGGCCAGTCTGGTCTACATATCGAGTTCCAGGACAGCTGGGGCTATAGGGGGACACTGTCTCGAAGACCAAAATAATAATAATAATTAACAATAATAATAAATTTTAAAGTACTACAAATTAAGAAAGATTAATTAGAGGCTGGAGAGATGGCCCAGTGGTTAAGAGCCCTTGCTGCTCTTGCAGAGGGAGGACCAAGGTTTAGTTTCCAGTATTCCCATGGCTGCTAACAACCACCCTTAACTCTAGTTCCAGGTGATCTGAAGACACCTTCTTCTGGCCTTTTCAAGCACTGCACACACAGGTGCACTAAACATACATGCACACAAAATACTCATATACATAAAATAAAAATAAATTCAAATAAAAAAAGATGAATCAAGCATGAATTATATCTCACAGTTTAATATCACTATTGTTAGCTGAGACTACCTTAAAATCTTTTTTATCAAGTTGACTCAAATGCACTAAGACAAAATAACATGAAGATAACTATGTGTAAGTACTGGAGATTTGGTCAGTGTAAGGGCATTCTTCCTTCTTTCTACTTCCCTTGGATTTTCCTTGAAATATTTTGAGTATTTAAAAGTACTTTAGGGCTGAAGAGATGGCTCAACGGTTAAGAGCACCAACTGCTCTTACAGAGGACCTGGGTTTGATTCCCAGCACCCACATGGTGGCTAAGAACCGTCTTTAACCCCAGTTCCAGGGGAATCCGACACCCTTTTCTGACCTCCTCAGCATTGCACGACAGGGATGCACAAACCTACATGCAGACAGTACACTCATACACATTACTGATTCCTGCCTATAAGTATGTGTCCTACAACTGCCTTTTTGAGATTCATGGGTCAAAAAATAAAAACCTAAAATAAAAAGGGGATATATATGAAACCTTTTTGTCAAAAACTTTGCAATTTAAATCTTGAAACTAACTATGGGAAAAGATCTGTATGTTCCCACAGGTCAAACTGTCACCAACTTAAGGGCTGTGAAAGAAAAGATACAGCTTAGCATTATGTAGGAGTGCCAGCAGAAAGGATGGCCCGTCTGAACATTGAAAGGAAGACTGCTACAGGCATCAAATCCCTCTGTGGATCCTACTTATAACAATTGTTTATAATGAGTTCTAACGAAACTTACCTTCTAGGTGCCCCAAAGTTTTAATGAGACTTTCTTACCTCCCCTTCATAGAACAAGGAATATGATGATGATGAGGTCATTCTCTAACTGTAAATTGGAGCCAACTGTTATAGAGTAGGACTGAAAGGTTATTCCTGGACAAACTTCAGCCCACGAAAGGAAACAGCCAGAATTGACCAGAGTCCAAAATGACAGCTCCAGAGAAAGTAGACTGTTCTGCTTCTTGTCCCTTTTCTAAGCCTAGGGAACAATCTGCAGAAGAGGGGGCATGGTAGAATGTAAGGGCTGCATGCGATTGGGGTGAATGGTGAAACTACAGCAACATAGACTGGATACTTATTTGATCAACTTGATTGTACATACAAGCCCCCCAGCTGGATGGTGGGACCCTTGGGCTGTGTGGGTTTGGGCACGACTGCTTGCAAATTGGTTTTACATGAAGGATGCTTGTACTCATAAATTATTATTACTTATTGTTAAAAACTGAAAAAAAATAAAGAATAGAAGAAAAAATAATTAAAAAAAAAGTACTTTAAAGCTGGGCATGGTGGCACACACCTTTAATCCTAGCACTTGGGAGGCAGAGGCAGGTGGATCTTTGTGAGTTCAAGGCCAGCCTGGCCTACAGAGCAAATTCCAGGTCAGCTGGGGCTACAGAGAGATCTTGTGTCAAAAAGACCAAAAAAAAAAAAAATTACTGGGCTGGATAGATGGCCTAGTGGTTAAGAGCTCCAACTGCTCTTGCAGAGGAACTGGGTTCGATCCCCGGCACCCACATGGCGGCTGAGAACCGTCTTTAACTCCATTTCCAGGGGAATCCGACGCCCTCTTCTGCCCTCCGAGGCATTGCACGACACGGGTGCACAAACCTACATGCCGACAGTACATTCATACACATAAAAAATTAAATAAAATTTTAAAAAAATTATAAAAGTACTTGTTGTAGTTTGTCTTCCATTGCTGTGACAAAACACTCTGACCGACACTGACTTGGGGAGGAAAGGGTTTATTTAGCTTACATCTCCTGGGTCACAGTTCATCACTTAAGGAGCCCAAGGCAGGAGCTCAGGTCAGGAACCTGGAGGCAGTAGCTGAAGCACAGGCCATGGAGGAATGCTGTTCACTGGCTTGCTTGCTCCTCTGGCTCATGCCCAGCCTGCCTTCTTATACCATACACAACCACCTGCCCAGGGTGGCAACACTCATTGTGGGCTGGGCCCTTCCACACTGCTTGACCATCAAGACAATACTCCACAGATGTGGCCACAGGCCAATCCAATGGAGCCAATTCCCCAATTGAGGCTCCCTCAACCCAGGTGTGTCAAGTTGACACTAAACTATCCAGCACAGTACTTTAACAAATCACAGTACTGTATTGGTTAGCTTACTGAAATTTTCAATTCAGTTTCCAATATGACAGAACAGAATTTCAAGGAAAAGAATGGAATCTTTAGCCTATAAAAGCACTCAGTTCATAAGGAAACTGAGATCAATATTTGAAATGGGACTATTTTGGAAATTAAAATAGATTTAAAAAATACTGGGGACTGAACCCAGGGCCTCACAAATACTAGACAAGTGCTCTACCATTAAGCTTTATCCCCAGCCAAAAATAAAAGAACTTTTTTTAAAATTAAGATTTAACAGCACCACCAGCCTGTTGTAATTGTAGCTTCTGGAGAGAGAGCCAGTTCAAAGCCTGGTTGTGCGACCAACCTGGAGAATACAGTAAGAACCTGTCTCAAAGTAAAAAAAAAAAAAAAGAGTGCTGGGCTGTAGTTTGATATTTGGTAGAACAGTGCTCGTCTAGCATGCTTAATGTTCTAGGTTCCAACCCTGTACTAGAAAAAAAAATACCCTCACCAAATTTAAGGAACAGTAAACTCACAAATGACCTAAAACATAATACAAGCCTTTGGGGGGCTGGAGACATGGCTTGCAGAGGACCTGAGTTTAGCTCCCAGCACCCACATAGTGGCTAACAACCATCCAAAACTCCAGTTTCAGAGGATCAAACATTTTCTTCTGGCCACCACAGGCATTGCATACAAGTGGTGCACTTGCATACATACAGGAAAACACTCATAAACATAAAATAAAAATAAATACATCTTAAAAGGACCATGCGTTTACACCTAGCCTGGTAAGTCCCAGGCCAACCTGTGCTATGGAGCAAGAACCTATCTCAAAAAGTCCAATTAGGGGGGCTGGAGAGATGGCCTAGCGGTTAAGAGCGCCGACCGCTCTTGCAGAGGACCCGGGTTCGATCCCCAGCACCCACATGGCGGCCGAGAACCATCTGAAACTCCAGTTCCGGGAGAACTCCAGTTCCAGGGGAATCCGAGACCCTCTTCTGACCTCTGCGGCATTGCACGACACGGGTGCACAGACTTGCATTCAGATAGTACATTCCTACACATACAGAGATAAATAAAATTAATAATAAAAAAAAACTATTAAAAAAAAAAAAAGTCCAATTAGGGCCGGGCGTGATGGCATACACCTTTAATCCTAGCACTTGGGAGGCAGAGGCAGGCAGATCTTTGTGAATTCAAGGCCAGCCTGGTCTACAGAGGGAGTTCCAGGACAGCTGGGGCTACAGGGAGACCCTGTCTCAAAAGGAAACAACAAAACAAAATTAAAGGAAATGAAACAAAACAAAACAACAAAGTTTTAATGAATGAAAACATTTCCTATACAGATTACACCTAACGCAGAACTTAAACATCAAGTGGGTGTTTCACGACAGTGAAGACTGGCAGAAAGACCAGTGGGTGCAGCTGGTCAGAGACTGACCAGCATGTCTGGGGTCCTAAGTTCAATCACTGGTATCAGAGTCAAAAGAAAAAGGGGGGGAAAAGGAAGGTCAGATAATTGCTTTCAAATTCAATGTCAACAATGTTTTAAAAAACAATAATTTGGGGCTGGAGAGATGGCTCTGTGGTTAAGAGCACCGATAGTTCTTGCAGAGGACCCGGGTTCAATTCTCAGCACCCACATAGCAGCTAAGAACCATCTTTAAGCGGGGGCCTGGTGGTGCACACCTTTAATCCCAGCACTCCGGAGGCAGAGGCAGGCAGATCTCTGTGAGTTCAAGGCCAGCCTGGTCTACACAGTGAGTTCCAGGACAGCTGCAGCTACAGGGAGACCTTGTCTCAAAAGAAGACCAAAATAATAATAATAATAATTCTTACCAGGTATGTTTCAAGGCCAGCCTACTCTACATAGTGAGGTCCAGGCCAGCTGGGATTAAAGGGAGACCCTGTCTCAAAAGGCAAAATAATAATAATAATAAAAATTTTTCCAGGTATGCTGGTGTATGCCTTTAATCCCAGCACCCAGGAGGTAGAGGCAAGAAGATCTCTGTGACTTTGATACCAGCCTCACTCTACATAAGAGTTCCAGGGCTATACAGAGATATGCTCTCTCAAGAAACAAAAACAAACCCATAAACAAAAAAAACAAACAAACAACAAAGCCAGGCATTGTAGCTCATGCCTGTAATCCTAGCATTTGGAAGGCTGAGGCAAGAGGATCAGAAGTTCAAGGCTGGTCTTTGCTACACATTAAATTTGAGGCTCCACTGAACTACATGAAACTCTGTCTCAAAAACACAAAACCAAGGCCAGAAAGATGACTCAGCAGAGAAAAACACTTGCCACTCAAGCATTACTACCTACCTCAGTTGATCTCCAGACTCCTCAGTGAAAGGAGGTAACTCTGACCTCCATTTTTACAGTGGCACCAACATGTCCACATTCACACACAGCCATCAAACACATACATATACACAGTAATGATAGCAAATTAAAAAAAAAATAATGAAACATGAGACCCTGTCTCAAAAAGAGGAGGGGGTGTGAGTTGGAAAGATGGCTCAGTGGTTAAGAGCACTGGCTGCTCTTGCAAAGGACCAGGGTTCAATTCCCAGCACCCACATGGTGGCTAACAACTGTCCGTAACTCCAGTTCCTGGGAATACAACACCCTCCTCTGACATCCAAGGGCACCGTACAACATGGGTACACTTACACATCTGCAGGCAATGCACTCATATACATAAAATAAAAATAATAAAGTATTGGGCTGGAGAGATGGCCTAGCGGTTAAGAGCGCCGACAGCTCTTACAGAGGACCTAGGTTTGATCCCCAGCACCTACATGGTGGCCGAGAACGTCTGAAACTCCAATTCCAGGAGAACTCTAGTTCCAGGGGAATCCAACACAGTCTTCTGACCTCCGCAGCATTGCACAATATGGGTGCACAAACCTGCATGCAGACAGTACATTCATACACATACAGGAATAAATAAAAAATTAAAAAAATAATAAAGTAGTAAAAAAAAAAACCCACCATTTTGAAATATATTGCTATCATGTAGAAAGTGATTTAACCTTAAGGAATAAACAACCCTGGGGTTTTTTTTTGGGGGGGGGTGTTTTTTTATTTTTTATTTTTTTTAAACTTTTTTTTTAAATTTTATTTATCTTTTATTTATTTTCAAATGTGTATGTGTGTACTGTCTGCATGTAGGTCTGTGCACCCATGTCGTGCAACGCCGCAGAGGTCAGAAGAGGGTCTCGGATTCCCCTGGAACTGGAGTTCTCCTGGAATTGGAGCTACAGACGGTTCTCAGCCGCCATGTGGGTGCTGGGGATCGAACTCGGGTCCTCTGCAAGAGCAGTCGGTGCTCTTAACCGCTAGGCTATCCAGCCCCTGGGGGGAGGTGTTTTATTTACTCTTTTGAGACAGGGTCTCCCTGTAGCTCCAGCTGTCCTAAAATTCCCTATGTAGACCAACAGACTAGGCTGGCCTTGAACTCAGAGATTTGCCTGCCTCTGCCTCTGCCTCCCAGAAGACATGTGCCACCATGCTGGGCTTGTTATTTTTAATCAGTCTTAATGGTAATGTGAGACCGAGCCTATAAACTTCTTTTTTGAAGGCGAGGTCTATGTCGTCCAGGCTGATTTCCAACTCATGAGTTCAAGTGGTCCTCCCACCACACAGCATCCCAAGTCACTGGAACTACAGTTGTACACCAACATGCTGGGCCTGAGTCTAGAATTTTTTTTTTTTTTGTCTTTTTGAGACAGGGTCTCTTTGTAGCCCCAGCTGTCCTGGAACTCACTTTGTAGACCAGGCTGGCCTTGAACTCACAAAGATCCGCCTGCCTCTACCTCCCAAGTGCTAGGACTAAAGGCGTGCGCCGCCACACCCGGCTATTTTTGGTCTTTTTGAGACAGGGTTTCCCTTACAGACCCAGCTGTCCTAGAACTTAGTATATAGACCAGGCTGGCCTTGAACTCACAGAGATCTGCCTTCCTCAGACTCACAAGTGCTGGGATTAGAATTCTGAAGCAACAGGTACTTGAATGAATTGCTTTTTTTGTCTTTTTGTTGGTTTGCTTGTTTGAGACAGGGTCTTACTATGTAGCCCTGGCTGGACTGAGCTTGATGTTTAGACCAGGCTGTCCTTGAACTCACAGAAATCTTCCTGCTTCTGTCTCCTAAGTGCTGGTAGTATTACAGGTGAGTGCCACTACGCCTGTCTATGAATTTGTTTTTCCAGAAAAGAGACATCACCAGGCCAGATGAATGAAAAGAGTTTGTGGCAAAAATCAAGATTAACTAATAACCAAGTCTGTAAACTAGTATACCATGTTCTTTTAGGAGGTTATACTTTATGATTTTTGTTATTTTGGATAAAATGAATTGACAAAATAAGCAAGAATGCTAAAACCAAAACCTAGTATCACAAATGTAAGCAGTATTATACATTCATAAGAAAGGCTGTGAGGTTTAATGAACATAAATTCAGTATGTCCAAATTGGAACCTATCACCTTCTAACTTATATGAGAGTTAATATACCCAGGCATTGAATATCAGCTAATATTTATACTGTAGCTTTTAAAAATAAACCCAAATAAAAAAGAACTTTTTCCCAATGATACTACATCTTTATTAGCAGTATGACAAAGTAGAGTATGAACTGAAAAAAAATCTCATCTTGGACACAAGGGCTATCCTGGATATCTAAATGTGTCTGTCATTAATCTCACTGAGTGTTAAGATAATGTTGGTTAACACACTTAAGGACCAAGTTGGATTGAGCACTCAGATGGGAGGGGGTTCTCACAACTGCCTGTAATACTAGCTCCAGAAGGAATCCCATTTCTCTGGTCTTCACAGGGACCTGTACACACCCCCACACCCCATTAAAAAGCAAAATATGGCTGGGCGTGGTGATGCGCGCCTTTAATCCTGGCACTTGGGAGGCAGAGGCAGTCAGATCTCTGTGAGTTCAAGGCCAGCCTGGTCTACAGAGTGAGTTCCAGGACTGCCAGAGCTACAGAGAGACCGGTCTCAAATAGGCCCCCCACCCCAAAAAATAAATAAATAAATAAATAAATAAATAAATAAAATGCAAAATATTTTTTAAAAAGAATATAGACAAGAATCCTGATTCCCTACCTTCGAGCTATGCAACTTCAACACCTTAACCACTTGGGCCTCACTTTAAGACAACTACACTTCCTCAACTGTAAGACAAAATTGTGAGAATCAGAATTGAGATAAACAGGTATGGTGGAGGCTGAGCCCAGAGGAAGGATCCAAGTTTTTGGCCAGCCTAGGTGAAGTGTAAGATGTCGTCTCAAAAACAAAGTAACGAGGCAAGGAACAACATGAAGTGTTACAACTCTAGATTCTCTGTAATTCTTTATCCAAAAGCCATGTAATTAGGCTTTTCTATAGATGTTACATATGTGGCTTATGGAACAGGTAATCTTGGTTGTAACTTGTCCTGCGCTGTAGTCTCGCCGGCAAGAACTTCATGCGGACAACAGGATTCTTCTGCAGCAGTATTTATTGTGCACAGCTCTTTTAGGAGAAGGACCCCGAAACGGGGAAGAGGCACTGCTTATATAGCAGTCTAGAGGGTTCGTGTATGCTTTGGATTGGTGCACCGTCCGATGCCTCATTTGCATGTCCAATGCATGGGCTCGTAGTGCAACAGGGGCCAATGCCTCATTAGAATATTAGGTGTGCGGGCTCAAAGTCTTGCGCAGATTGCCCAATGCATAGGCAACAGCGAGAAACGGCTTGTAGTGACTCAGGAAGTCGGCGCCATCTTTAGGGCGCGGTGCGGCACACACTGTTTGTGTGGTAGGCTGCCAACAGTAACTTTAAAGCTCGTCTTTGAGAGCAGGGTACGAAGTTTGGAACAGGGTCCTATTCTGGAGCTCAGCCTAGCCTGGAACTCTGTAACCCAGACATGCCTGAAACTTGTAGCAATCCCTGCAGTCTTCTGAGTGGTAAGATTATAGTTGTGACCCACTAGGCCTGGTTTGACTTTAAAACTTTGACATCTCTGGCCCTGAGTGTAGATTTAAAGCACGTGGTGGGGCTGGAGAGATGGCCTAGCGGTTAAGAGTGCCAACTGCTCTTACAGAAGACCCGGGTTCAATCCCCGGCACCCACATGGCGGCTGAGAACCGTCTTTGACTCCAGTCCCAGGGGAATCCAATGCCCTCTTCTGACCGCCGCAGCATTGCACCACACAGGTGCACAGACCTGCACACAGACAGTACACTCATACACATAAAAAAATAAATAATAAAAAAAATTAAAGCACGTGGCTTCAGCTGGGTGTGGTGGCGCAGGCCTTTAATCCTAGCACTCAGGAGGCAGAGGCAGGCGGATCTTTGTGAGTTCAAGGCCAGCCTGGTCTACTGAGTTCCAGGACAGCTGGGAGTACAGAGAGACCCTGTCTCGAAAAGGCCAAAAAAAAAAAAAA
>VZQC01013897.1:1215569-1237496 GCA_009823505.1 Rhizomys pruinosus
AAAAAAAAAAAAAAAAAAAAAGATCATTTTTATACTTTCTTCCTATTCTTCCTATGACTAAGTTACACCTTAAAATTAATTCCACCGGGGGCTGGAGAGATAGCCTAACAGTTAAGAGCACCGACTGCTCTTGCAGAGGAGCACCCACATGGCAGCTAAGAACCGTCTGTAACTCCAATTCCAGGAGAACTCCAGTTCCAGGGGAATCCAAGACCCTCTTCTGACCTCCGCGGCATTGCACGACACGGGTGCACAAACCTACATGCAGACAGTACACTCATACACGTACAAAAATAAATTAAAAAAAATTAATTCCACCAATGCCTTGATTTTCTCCACTCTTAACCAGCAACTTAACATTGTAGCTCTGAATTTAAATCCCACCCAAAATTGTCCTCCTTAATCTTTCTCGAATATTTCACATCTTTTTCTCATACCCATTAAAAAAAAACACAAAGAACAGATTAAAATGATTTATCCGTAAGATTTTTCAGCCCCGAAGCTCAAAACCTTTGTCTCACTTTCATCTTTCAAAATCAGATGAAGAAAAATACTGAGTATCAGAAATACAATGTGTGTGTGAGAAGGAGCAAGCATACGAGATGTACACTGAGCCTCGATTGGCCCCAGGTCAGCCTGATCCTCTGCCAGAAAGGGCCAGGTGACGTTTACTCCACTTGTATAAGTTTCTTCCCCACGCAGCCTATCAATGAATCCTTCTGCACGTTATTACACTATTATATTTTATCAGTGGTTACAAACTATGCTTCCCAAAGGAATTCTTTTCTCACTTAGCTACATCTCTAAGGAGCCCCCTTACAACATATTCAATTCCAAGACTACAAACCTCTTTCGCCAGAGGAGGAAAAACTTAGGACAAATCAATAGGAATGAAAGGTTCTCCAGACCTTGGTTCAAATCTCAAAACACGCAGACATCTAAGGATTCCCAGAAACAATAAGCCACAAAAGTACATACTAAACGGGAAAGAAGAGTAAGTATCAGAACAATACCCAAACCAAACACAGCACCAAAAACCCATACTCGCCACTAATATCCTAGTTTGCCATCCCCACTTCCCTAGTTTAACCAAAGGGCTCTAAAGTCGGACATATGGCCCCTGGCCCATCGATTCCCGCTCGGTAGGTGACAAACGCTTCACCAGGGAAGCACGCTCTGGCCGGCAGGGCCAGGATGAAGCTTTTTCTGCCCGGTGGAAGGAGGCTGGCCAAGGGCTGGGTAAAGAATGGGAAGCTGAGTGCTGTGGGGGGAGGGGGGATTTAGGACGCCAGAGCTAATCCCTGCCGGGGCCCGCGAGTGTAAGGGGGCAGCAGACAAGCGAGCGACCGGCCGGCCCAGAGGGCTGTGCTCGGCTCCGGAGTCGCCAGCAGCGGAGCGAGCTGGCAGCCCCGCCGGGGGAGGTCGGCGAGGCCCCACCGGGAGGCGGATCGAAACAGAGCGACTGTTTGCGAGTGCGAACACTGGCCCCCCTCGTCTCCCGGCCCGCCTCGAGCTCACACCTCAAACCTGCTCTTGGTCACTCCGTTCACGTCCCTCCTCATCCGGCCGGCGGGTGCGGCCCGGGCCGGGCGCTGCGGCGTGCGGAGTGCAAAAGACAGGGTCTCCGAGCAGGCCCGGGAGTTCCGGGACCGGGAGGCGGCGGCAGCGCAGCGAAGCCGGGGCTGTCCAGCGAGGAGGAGACACCTCTGGGATCCCGCGGGGCCTCCAGCACCTCCCACGGTCCCCGCGGCCGCGACGACTGCTTGTCGCTAGCTCGGTTCTCTCCAAAGCCTCAACTTCAACCCAAAACAAAAACACTCCCAACCTGCCAGCAACGCCGCTCCTCATTGGGCAGAGCCGCCCGGGCTCCGAACGCCGGAGGAGGGGAGGAGCGCTCCGCCGCAGCAGCGGCGGCGCGAGCCCCCCTCCCCCACCGGGCACAGCCCCGGACGGTGAGCCTGCGAGCATCCGGAGCACGGGGTGGCCGGCCGCGAGCCCACCGGGACGAGGCGAGGCAGGGAAGTGCCCGAATGTCTATGTACGTGTGCAAGGGGCTGTGAGGCGGGGGCGAGTGCGCGCGAGCTCCAAGACCAGCTAGGGAGAGAAAAGCGGGGGACCGAGCACCCCCTCCCCCCCGTCTGGCCTGTCCCTGTCCTTCCCGCCCCTCCGAGGACTACCTACGTGAGCTCTCAGTTTGGTGTCCCCAAGCCCTAGACTTGTTACTTCCCCGGTAGCCCGAGCTGACACCCACCTCTTCTTGGACACCCAACTCCCTTCCCCTCTCACTCACAGTCGCCTTGAACCCAAAGTGCAGCAGGCGGTCCCTGCTCGGAGCCATTTTCCTCCTCTTTCTAGAGGTCTCTAGGCTGGGGCAGTGCTGCTGCCGTCGCCGCCGTCGCCGTCGTAGGTGCTGCTGCCGCCGCCTCCCCCGCCTTGGTGAATTGCATTACGGGGTGCTGCAGGGAGGCCTGGGGGGCCGCTGCGGGGCGGGTGTCTTGCAGTGCATGTTGCGCTAGGAAGTAGGCCGAGCGCCCAGTTCTGCTCCGGGGGTGGCAGCCAGGCCACCCTCGGGCCTTGGGGTCAGGGGGTGCTATGCCGGAGCCAAGCAATCATTCCTCCGGCTGGGGGAGGGGCGCGCGTCCGTGGGGTGGGGGCGGGCGAGGCAGAAGGTCCTCTGGCTTCCCCGCCCCTCCGGCGCCGGTAGCGCCCAATGGGCTGTAACGTCTGCCCAGCCTCCAATCAGAGTGCTGGTTGGTGAGAGCCTGAGCCTGACGCCACTTAGGCGGGAGAAACAAGCGTGAGAAAGCGAGTAGGCGGGGGCGTTTGCCCAAAGGAAACTTTCATTGGACTAGCGCTCCTAGTAAAAAATAAAACAAAACTGGTCTGTGTCATCACATTATTTATAGGTTAACTCCAGCCTTCAAGATTCTTCTATTTATGAATTATGGAACAATCGAGCGTGAAGTTGCCCCTTCAAAGAGAAACAAGTGGCAGAAACACGAGGCGTCCTGGCTAAAGCAGCAACTCTGCTTCTAATTGTACATTCACATAGCAATTAATTTGTTCTCACGGTCTCTATTATTTTAGTGATTTATGAATCCAACCAAGAAATGAACATTTGAGGGGCGTGGTGGTGCACGCCTTAACCTGCACGTGAGCCAGAGGCAGGCGCATCTCTTGAGTTTACGGCCATCCTGATCTACATAGTAAGTTCCAGGATAGCTGGGGCTGCAAGGAGACCCTGTCTCAAAAAGACCAAAAAAAAAAAAAGTTATGAACTTTTGCGGGGCGTAGTGGTGCATGCCTTTAATCCCAGCACTCCGCAGAGGCAGAAGGATCTCTGTGAGTTCAAGGCCAGCCCAGTCTACATAGGGGCTACAGGGAGTACAGGGAGACCCTGTCTCAAAAAGACCAAAAATAGCCGGGCGTGGGTGGCGCACGCCTTTAATCCTAGCACTCGGGAGGTAGAGGCAGGCGGATCTTTGTGAATTCAAGGCCAGCCTGGTCTACAGAGTGAGTTCCGGGGCAGCTGGGGCTACAGGGAGACCCTGTCTAGAAAAAGACAAAACAAAACAAAACAAAAAAAAAAAAAAAGATCAAAACAAAACATTTTAAAACAGCAAGTGCTACAGACCTTTAAAAATAAACGTTTTAGACTATTACCCTAAAAGCACTTTTAATAATCTCGCTTGTATTTCTAAGGAGGACTTCCTAAACAAATAACTACCTTCAGAAAACAATTCCTGGGCGCACAAAAACCCATGTCTACATGTTACATTGTCCTTGAGACCCAGATACTTAATTTTTCTTTTTTCTTTTTGGTCTTTTTGAGACAGGGTTTTCCTCTAGCCCCTGCTGGCCTGGAACCGGCTCTGTAGACCAGGCTGGACTTGAACTCATAGATCCACCTGCCTTTGCCTCCGAGATAAAAGGAGGGAGCCACAACATCCGGACACTTTCTAAAAAGTTTTTAACTTCATTTCAGCCAGTGAATATAATATAGCCCTTAAGTTTGGTGGCATCTAAAAAGCTGTTTTCTTCCCAGAACTATTGATGAATTTGGTATCTGTTGCAAGTCAGATACAAAGTCAGAAGCTGCCAATCAGGAACAGATCATTTGATATGAGAGAAAAAACAGGTCTACCAATTATCCATTCCTGTGGAACCATTTAGAATAGTACTCATGGAGCTGGGCGTTGATGACCCGCATGTTTAATTAAAGCACTCAGGAGGCAGAAGCAGGGAGATCTCTGAGTTCAAGGCCAGCCTGCTCTACAGAGAGAGTTCCAGGACAGCTGGGGCTGCAGGGAGACCGTCTCAAAAATACAAAAAAAAAAAAAAAAAAGGGAAAAGAAACAGTAGTACTCAGGGAAGCCAATGGGTTTTTAACTGATTTGGATTTCTTGAAGTCAAATTTTTATGAAGTCATACAAGCTCACATTGTAGTCTCAGCAATCAGGTTGAGGTAAGACTTCCTTGAGTTCAAAACCACCCTGTAGGGATAATGTTTCAGACAAACTATAAAACACCAAAAACCTGTAATCCCATCACTTGGGAGGTAGAAGCAGGAGGATCAAAAGTTCAAGCTCAGTCTCAGCTATACAAGTTCAGGGCCATCCTGGGCTACATGAGAACTTATCCCCCCCCCAAAAAAAAAAAAACTACAAAGAGGCATATTACTTTTTATCAAAGAAATTTATTTGCATGTAAAGAAAGATTTTTTTTAACATTTTGGGAAGAAAACCCGACATCTTGTCTACTTTCCAAATAAAAATGAAAAACCCCAAAGTATTTACAGAACGGCCATACACACAGAAAATCAAATTATAAAGATTTTTCTTTTAAAAAAGACCCTACTGCTCCTGATGTACATTTTTAAACTTAAAGCTCAGCTCTTACAGTTGAGCATGTTTCCCAAGCTAGTTTCCAAGATAAAAAATACCACCTGCCCCTCCAAAAATTAACTCAAAGACAGAAATAAACTGTGTGAGAGGGCAGGGATAGAATGAAACTGAAACAGAAAAAGAAATTGCCCAGATTGTGAATGTTTTCTATACTGACATCTGCTGTGACTCAATGTGGCCATGATGTAACTGACTGTTCTGAAACTTTATGGTATTGCTGCTCTAGATTTTCAGACCTTGGCCTGAAAAAGGAAAATCCATTTCAAGAAATTACCAACCTCAAGCTGGTTTTGGCAATTTTATCTTGCTTCAAGTCCCCTTTCCCCACCTTGAAAACACTTCAAGATACACTGAATTGAATCTGAAATTTTCATGTACATCAGAGCAGATTTTGTCAATGAGAATCCCTAATATGAAGCCAAAAGACAAATAATTAGGTCAAACTAAAAATACATAAAACTCCAGCAGCAGCAGATATGTAGAAGTTGACTTCATGTCCTTGGCGTCTTTTGAAACAGGAGAATGCGGACACCCCGACAGGAGGGAGGGAGGTGTCCCAGGCTTGGTTTATTCTGCCTCTTCTCCTCCACCCTGTGGAGAAATGCAGTGCTCCCTGGTTCCCAGGCAGGGTGAAGCAGTTTAGCCCCGGCTCCCTGTTAAGCAAGTTCAGATGCTGGGTCATTGTGTGGGGTGTGCCCATCAGCAATTCAGGGGCTTATCCTTCATCCAGATCCTAACTCGGGATTCTTTGATCTGGGATGAAGACAGAAAGAGAGAAAAAGCTTCCCAGTTTACTCATTTTGGTATTTGTTGGCTCTGCTTGGGGGATCTGAGCCCCTGATACTATGTAGTACATTTCCCCACAAGATTATCCCCACCCAGAACTGAAATACCATGTAACTTTTAATTTTCCTATAGAAACTAAGAGGGTAGGATTCAGAACTAGGTGACAAACTTCTTAGAAATCCAACCTAGTTGTATATCTGATACTGTTACTGTATCAGCACCACAAGATAAGCACTCCAGTATCACCTTGCCCATGTCCTCTTTAGTGTCACCCAAGACATATGACTCTGATAGGGTAACATAACTTTTCTTGTTCCACTTTGCAATATTTTGTTTCCTGTTTCTTATTGCCTTGGGGTATAGAAATGGCAGCGCTGTTGAGAACTGATGACCAGAAAAGGGAGAATACTAACTAAAGGAAATGACAGTCAGAAAGAAAGCCAAAGTAGATTTTCCAACTCTATGCTAATTCCAACCTGCAGAGAGTTGAATATAGAAATCTTCCTTATCTGATGAAGTCACTCCACTTATGACACATACAAACACGAATCACCTGGCTTTTTTTTTTTTTTCTCCTTTTTTTGTAATCCAGAAGAGATGTGCTGGGGATTATGCTGAGATCCTGAATGGAATCATCAGGAATGGCACAGTGCAGGTGTCAAAATCAAAGTAAGGCCGCAGAATTTTGAGAGGACCCTCCAAATACTGAAAACTTCTGTTGCACTCAAAATGGTTTCTTGGATTTCTCTATTTATAAGGGCTTCTTATTGATGTCCTTCAGGATCCAGACTCAGACCTGTTTCTCCAAAAAGGTCCAATTGTGTGCTACATAGTAGCAAGGGTTTATCTTCATGCTCACTTAGCATTCCAGGCCCCATTACTTCAAGTGAGCTTGAAATTGTTTTAAGTGAACTATGGCTGCTTTTTTTTTTTTTTTTTTTTTTTTTTTTTACTGTTTGTCTAGGGGAGCATGCAGTAAAGTCTGAACTCCTTCTTGTGATGAAGAGAAACAAAGAGCCCAGCTCTTAGGAATGGCATCAGTTCTCCTGCAAACAAAATGCTGGGATGTAGACTTTTGGCACATTGTGGAAATAGAAGAACTATTAATTCTGTAATGGTTTTCATGCCATTGGGTCAGAAAGGCTGTCCCAAATTATACCTTATTGAATCTGAAAACAGGTTTATACCACCAAAAGTCACCCTTCTTTTTTAAAGGAAAATGATAATCCAATACCTCCACAAGGAGATAAAACTCCTAATATTTCTATGATGTCTGAACCCTATGAAAAACCTAAAATAATTTTGGGGTTTCTATTTAACTCAGGGGCAGGCATCAATTCACCTGCTTGGGCTCGATTCTACAGCATCAGCACAAGCTGCAAGCTCCCTACCACCAAATAAACCTTGTTCTTCCACCTCCCATCATTTTGAACCATAACCTTCATAGATTTAGAAACAAACATTGCATAAAAACAAACATAAAAGATTAAAATATTACAAATAAATAGCTAAAATCTTCTTCCCTCCCCCAATCACTCCTAAGAAACAAACACCAAACACTGCTTGTGTCCAAAACTGCCAGTCTTTCACTTGCCCATGCTTCAAATGGACAGCTACCCAAACAAAGGTGAACAGCCTTCATGCAAATGCATCAAGGAATGTATTGCTTTTTCATTTTCTGCCCAGCCCTTCAAATTCATGCACTAAATGAGTTTAAAGCATGTCCTAAAAATGGAAAAAGGGAGAAAAAAAATATATGACTATTTCCCACAAAAAATGGTTTTCCCACCCTTCCCTCTATTTATACCCTTCCCGACCCTTTCTTGTTTTTTAAGCAAGTATTTTTAACATTTCTTTCTGGCAAAGAAATATGGACTTGTTGGTAGATACCCAAACCCCGCGGTCCCTTTAGTAGGGTCCAGGGTCCAGATATACTTCTGTAAATTCTTCTAACTTGGGGCAAAGGCAATGCCTATTAGGATACTTAAACATAAATCAGACCTTTCTGACTCACCCCTTTTGTTGGTTTACATATAAACTTATCATTAAATTCTCTGGACATGTCTGTTTACAAAATATGGCCCTTAATTGCCAATCAGGGCCACATCCATAAGATCATCCTCCTCCTCCCCAATCATAAAGTCAGGGCTGAGCCTTGAAGGCCTTTCTGCAGATAAGATTGGGTTATTTGTCATAGACAAGGTCTGGTCTGAAGAGATGGGTGATTTAGACCAATTCTCTGGCTTGATGCTATGAGACTTTTTCTTGTCTCGGTCTTTGTCCCGGTCCCGGTCTTTGACTTTCTTCTTTTCCTTTTTGTGTTTCTTATGCTTTTCTGTGTTGTATTCTGGAAGTGGTCGAATGCCATCATCTGAGCTGGGACTGTTCTGATAAGATTTCTCTGCTATGGAGGAGCCTGACTCACTTTCACTGTCCACATTCTGCGGCGTGTACGCTGGTGACTTACTGTGGCTTGGGGAACCACGTTCATGCTTGGGAGTAGAACCACTGATCAGTGGAGAACCATAGTTTTTGGAAGAAGCTATCTGTGGCCTGAGCCCTTCTCCACTATTTTCCCCAGGTTTCTGTAGAGTCACTTTGGCCTTAATGCTGGGGGAGCCTCCATCATGCTTGCTGATAATAATTTTTGCCACACCCGTACTCCCCACATTTTTTGACTCTGAAGTCTTCTTAGAAGAATCCACTGACCCTCCAGAAGTGGAAACCTTTGATTTGTCTTTTTCACTTTTCTCACGCTTGCCCTGGAATTCTCCTCCTGACATGTTATGTTTGGAGGACATGGGATGGCTAGAAGAATTTGTGTTCACCCCCATCTGACTGTCCATTGGCTCTTCACCCCCAGGACCACTGGTAACAACCCCATGCTTCAGTTTATCTATAACAGCTGTCAAGGATGGCTTCTTATTTCTACTTGGAGATTTCCCTTTGGAACTCCCATGCTGGTTCTGAGAGGATGACATGGAAGAGCCACTTGAGGAAAATGAGGAGGAAGATGCTGTACAAGAATTAGATGATGGAGGAGTTTTCTGGGATAATGAGCCTGAGGATCCTAAACCTGAAGATGACTTCATGCTAGAGCCTGAACTAGTTCCTGACATATGAGAACCACCAGAACCTGAACTGATAGGGGACTTGGCTTTAGAGGATGGGGGAGTCCCGGGAACAGGCTTCATTGGAGAGGCCAGCTTATCAGAGCCTCCAGGAGGCCTTGAATGAGAAGGGGATATATTTGGTTTACTTAAAGAAGGGTTCATAAGTGATGATGGCTTGCCTTGAGGTTTCATCTTGGTGCTACTAGAACCACTGCTCAATCCATGCTTGGTAATAGGAGAGGAGCCTGGCTTCCCCCCAGACTGGGATGAATTTTTAGACTGACTAGATCCAGAAGACCCTTGGCTAGAATACATACTGCTACTTAGCTTGGAACTTGAGGAGCCTTCGGACTTACTGCTTTTCATCTTGCCTGAGGTGGAAGCAGAAGATGAGGAAGAGGAGGAAGAAGAATGGCCATGATGGCTTTTGCTGCCTGAGGAAGACACAGAACCACTGCTGGTATACTGACTATGAGAGGAAGGCTTGCCCACCATCACTGTTCCTTTAGGAATCTGAATAGTGATTTTGGGAATGGGTGGTGTGGCAACGCCTGGGGGAGTTTGAGATCTTCCTGAACTGCCTGGAGATTTGGACCCCCCTGTACTAGTAGGTGGGGTGAAAGGTCGATTAGAAGAACTGTGAGATGGAGACTTTCCCTCGGTATCTGCCTTCTTTCGCTTTGGAGGCTTATCTTTGCTTTTCCCATCATTGGAAGGGGTCCGGCTGCGCTTTCCTGGTTTGCTATCTAAACCTGGGCCTGATACACCACTATTACTAGTACCATTGCCTTCCTTTACCCTCTTTTGAGTCTTTTCTTTCCCTAAATCTCCAGTGGTCAATAGAGGACTCTGACTGCCACTGTGATGCTCCATAAGATCCACAGGACCCAAAGCTTTACCAGCTACTGATATAATACTGAAGTCAACTGTGTCAGCTTGGCTGCTGCCTTTAAATTTTGTCTCCCCATTATCACTTCCAAGCATTGGCACCCCCAAAGTATTTAGTGCCTGAGATGCAAATCCTTTGAAATCATCATTATCCCCGCTTTGGCTGCTTTCATCAAAATATTCTTCTCCAAAACCACTTTGGCTCTGACTATTCAATAAATCAGGATTGAAATCTACTCCATCAGGAAAAAAATGATTGGTAGGAGAGTCACTACTAGGGCTTCCAGCAGCATCTGCAATAAGGTCAGCTGGATCAGTGTATGGATTTTCATTATTGTTAGTTTGAAAGACATCAGAGTCAAAGAGGGCACTCTGAGAATGCCCAGAACTTGATGAATCTCGAACAGGGGTGCCAATGGGTGGGCAATCATCGCTAGTGCTGGGAAGTTTTGAGGCTTCTTCTGCAATGTCTGAAAGGATATCAGTTACATCTGGACCAATGCTGTCAGAACTAGATAGTCGGACCATCCTTTGAATACTGGGTTGGGAGTGAGGTACTGGCTGTGGGTAAGTTGTTGGAGGAGTACTACACTGGCTTGCAGCTGGAGTGATATGTGGAGTATCCAGTGTATCAGCTGTCATGTTGACATCAAATATAGGGTTCTGTGAGTCAACATCCATTGAAAATAGCTCTCTCTGAAAATCATCTTCAGTCTGATGCTTGGGTTTGTCAGGTGGTAATCTTGATGACTTCTTCTTCTTGGTCTTGTTGCTCCCCGAGCACATTTCCATCCGGGGCGAGCCGGAAGAGGAGTTCTGCCTTTCTAAAGGACTGCTTCCATAAAGGGTTGAGAAATCCTGGGCAGGATTATCTTTAAGAAGGTTCATGAGCATCGGGTGGTTCTTGGTGTTGCCGGCCATCGAAGAGACAGGTGGCGGCGTGTGATGAGGAGGGGTCGGACTCGAGCCAATGGTAGACCCCCCGTTCCCTGTGATTTGCAACAAACTGGTAAGAATTGGGTTCTGAGACACCTTGCTGAAGTCCTCCCCATGGCCCACCGACTCATGCCGATCTTTGATGCTCATGCTCATATTAAACAAGGTGGTAATGGGACCCCCCGGAAAGGTGTTGGTTGGTGTAGTGGTACCACTCATTGGGTTGTTGCCTGTGGTCATGCCATACCCTGGGCTGCTAGCCGGGGGCAGGTTCTTTTTCACCATGTCTTCAACTGTCTCTGCAATGAGAGACAGTGCTGGGGTGTCAGCCTGTATGGTTTCGGCCTTCCTCCGAATAGCCCTCATCGTCACAGGGATGGACATACACCTGTAAGATAAGAGGAATAAAACAAAATTAATGCCACACTAGCTGATGAAAACAATGAAACATTTATTAGAAAGAGCTCTACTTTTGGCTGAGATTTACATAAGGCAAGTTTGCAGTAATTTTAGATTAGGCAAGTAATCTGTAAGATGAATAATTCTGTCAACTGCCAAAGTTTTGGGTATATTCATTCTAAAAGGAATGTGATCCAATAGGCAATTAATAACCTTTTATGAAACATACACTAAAACCAAAACAGAGTCCAAATCTTAAAGAAAGCAGGTTACAGCCGGGCATGGTGGCGCACGCCTTTAATCCTAGCACTTGGGAGGCAGAGGCAGGCGGATCTTTGTGAGTTCAAGGCCAGCCTGGTCTACAAAGCGAGTTCCAGAACAGCTGGGGCTACAGGGAGACCCTGTCTCGAAAAGACCAAAAAAAAAAAAAAAAAAAAAAAAAAAGAAAGCAGGTCACTACGCATGGTGATAATAACTGAGTTCAAGGCTAGTCTGGACTATGGACTACACAGCCAGGGCCTATCTCAAAAAAATTAAGTAAAATAAGATAAAGGAGGGGCTAGAGAAAGGGCTTAGTGGTTAAACGTATTAGCTACTCTTGAAGAGGACCCAGGTTTAGTTCCCAGTACCACATGGTGGCTAACAACTATACGAATCTCCAGTTCCAGGGAATACCATGGCCTCACCTGACCTCCATGGACACTGCATGCACATGATGCACTTACACACATGTAGGCAAGACTCATATACATTAAATATAAACAAATACTAAAGAAAAATGTTTTTTTATATTTAAAAAATATTTTTAAATTTTTATGTGCATGTCTGTATTGCATACATGTAGGTAGGTACACTCATGCATTGCAATGTCCGTAGAGGTCAGAAGAGGGCATTGGATCCCCTGGAACTGGAGATAAGGAGAGTTGATAGCCACCATGTGGGTACTGGGAATCGAATCCAGGTATTCTGCAAAAGCAGCCAGTGCTGTTAACCAATCTCTCCAGTCCCTAAATACATTTTTTTTAAAGAAAAAATGCATCCAGGCATTGTGATGCATGCCTTTAATCCCAGAACTCAGAAGGCAGAAGCAGGTTGATCTCTGTGAGTTCAAGGCAAGCCTGGTCTACAAAGTAAGTTCCAGGCCAGCTGGGGTCACAAGGAGACCTGGTCTCAGAAAGACACACACACAGACACACACACAAAATCTTATTTCAGCTCTCTCCTATCTCAAAAGTACCTTAATATCATGGTTAATCAACTTTATTTCCTATTGACTTCATCTTGATACTACAATAACAGCAAAACAAATTTCACATCATTTTTAACCCAAAAGAATAAAGGACTGAATTCAAACTGATGACAATGTTTTCTCTTTACCCTAAATTCATGCTAAAAATAAAAGCATATACTTTGTATAAGTCTTAGTGGGACTCTGATGGAAAAAGAACCATTACTACCTTTGAACAACTTTGGCAATGAAGTCATCTGTGCAGATGAGTGCATCTGACAGCCCCTTGTAGAGTTTACAGCTTACATGTTTTGAGTCCTGCACATCCATTACCACTGAAAGACATAGAGGAAATATTTGTGATACATTTTTTTGCTTCTGGAGTTTTTTGTTTTGTTTTTAGACAGGGTCTCCCTGTAGCCCCCGCAGGCCTTGATCTCACAGAGATCTACCTGCCTCTACATCCGGAATACTGGGGTTAAATCGGTATGCCACCAAATTTGGCAAATTCTGGCCTTTCAAAAAAAGATACAGGGACCTAAGTAAGCCAAGAGATGTCTGCTACCCATACAACTCACCACCCACCTACATAACTCACCACACACAAGGGAGTCATTCACAGGGTGCTGAAAAGATACACTGAAGCGAGACTCTGAGAGGGGACACACTTCAAATTGGAGGAGCCCAGGAGAATCTAAAAGGCAAGGAAATAGATCATAACCACATTTACTACATGAGACATACTAATGTTTCTTACATATACAGAGTGAATTCTTTAACCCTTCTTAGAAAATAAGTTCAGTCCTTTCTTCACACACATGCATACATACACAAAAATATTAGTTTGTGGAGATGTTTATTATATGTTTATCTAAAACAAAACCGTAACTGAACTTAAACTTTTTTTTTCCGTCTTTTTGAGACAGGGTATCCCTTTAGTCCCAGCTGGCCTAAAGCTCTCTATGTAGAGCAGGCTACCCTTGAACTCACAGAGATCCTTCTGCCTCTGCCTCCCAAGTGCTGTGATTAAAGGTAAAGGCATGGGCCACCATGCCTGGCTGAACTTCAATTTTTTTTTGGTCTTTTTGAGACAGGGTCTCCCTTTAGTCCCAGCTGGCCTGGAGCTCACTATGTAAACCAGGCTGGCCTGGAACTCACAGAGATCCTCCCCTCCCTAGTGCTGGGATTAAAGGCGTGTGCCACTACACCCAGCTTGAACTTCAATTTTTTTTTTTGTTTGTTTGTGATTCTAGTATGAGAACTTCAATTTTTAAAGATAAAATGTCTAGTACCAGCTGGGTGTGGTGACTCATTAATAGGTGGATCTCTGAGTTCAAGGCCAGCCTGGGGCTATCAGGAGACCCTGTTTAAGAAAGCCAGGCATGAGCCTAATCCTAGCACTTGGGAGGAAGAGGCAGGCAGATCTTTGTGAGTTCAAGGGCAGCCTGGTCTAAGAGTGAGTTCCAAGACAGCTGGGGCTACAGCAGGGAGACCCTATCTGGAAAAGACAAAAAAAAAAAAAAAAGCAAGAAAAGAAAAGAAAGTATCTGATATGTAAAATATGAAAAGGAAAAGGAAAGAAAACAACCTGGTAGATAAAAACTCACTGACTTAGCTGGGTCTTGTTACATATGCCTATACCAGGAAGACCCTGCCTCAAAAATAAAGCTAGGCATATGGCTGTAACCCCAGCAAATGGAAGGACATAGGAGGTTCAGTACTTCATGGATAGCTTCAGCTACATGGCAAGTTCAATGTCATCCTGGGCTTCCTAAGACCCTGACTCAAAAGAAACTAACATTAATAGCACACTGCCTAAAAAGAGAATTCTGAAACCAAATATGGCCAAGAAGAGATTTTTTGCTTTTTGTTTCATTTTGTGATTTAACATATGGTCTTGTTTGTAGCCTAGGCTAGACCTGAACCCACAATGCTCCTGCCTCAGCCTCTCCGGTACTGTGATTAACAAGTAACCATTACCATGTCTAACTCTCAAGAGTGTTTCAGCTGGGCGTGGTGGCACATGCCTATAATTCCAGCACTTGGGAGGCAGAGGCAAAGGCAGGCAGATCTCTATGAGTTCAAGGCGAGCCTAGTTCTACACAGTGAGTTCCAGGACAGCTGGGGCTACAGGGAGAACCTGTCACAAAAAGACAAAAAAGGGGCTGGAGGGATGGCCTAGCGGTTAAGAGCGCCGACCGCTCTTGCAGAGGACCCGGGTTCGATCCCCAGCACCCACATGGCGGCTGAGAACCGTCTGTAACTCCAATTCCAGGAGAACTCCAGTTCCAGGGGAATCCGAGACCCTCTTCTGAACTCCGCGGCATTGCACGACACGGGTGCACAGACCTACATGCAGACAGTACATTCGTACACATANGTATGTTTTATACTATTTGATAAGCAGCCATCTTTTTTTGTTCCTGCCTGACTGGCCTGGAACTCACTATGCAAACCTGGTTGACCTTGAACTTACAAAGACTCTACTTAGTGCTGGGATAAAAGGTGTATATCACCATGCCTAGCATAAAACTTGCCTTGTATTAGTGTATCTGTTCGTAATGCAGCCCTTAATTTGGAAAGCAGAGCTATATGGGCTACTGTCTGGTGTATTTATGCCAGATATATACATGTTTGTCATTATGCTTATTTTGGTTATTGTTGCGAGGTCTAGCTCATAGATACAGCAAGAGCTGTATCTATGAGCTAGACCTCTAATCTGGTTCTTAAACCAAACATTCTGGTGGCTCAAGCCCACACGATCACATACTTGAAATAATGTAGCTCTGTAGAGTTAGCACTAAGACATTAGCAAGAAGGGCCATCTTAAAAAAAACAAACAAACAAAAAAAACAACTCTATGCCATTACTCCAACTTTCAAATTTTTCTCTTGGGCCAATAAGAGACACCTCAGCAGGTAATGGTGATTGCTGCAAAAACCTGATGACTTAAATTAGGTCCCTATAACTCATCTAAAGGAAGAAAAAAACTGACTACACAAAGTGCCCTCCAACCTCCAGATGTCCATTGTGACCTGTGCGCACGCACGCGCACACACACACGCACACACACACACACACATGAAATAGTTATTTTAATTTTCAATTTAAATGGGAAGGGTGGTGTACACTTGTGATCCCAGCACCTGGAAACTGGAGACAAGATGAACAAGAGTTCAAAAACAGCTTCAACTACTTCATGAGTTCAAGGCTAACCTGGGCTACATGAGAGCCTGTCTCCAACTCAAGTAATTTCCAAAGCAATTCTCTTAACTTACATTCCTTGTTTCTTCTTGCCTACTAATCCATATCTAACACTAGATAGTCATCACTACAATGCACTGTGACAATGATAAAAAATTAACTACAGCAGCCAAAATTACATCAAAGCTACAAATACACAAATTATTTTGGAAAAAAAAAGCCTTCCAAAATTATAAAAGATTAAAAAAAGCTCTTACCTTTTTATAGTCATATAACTATATTTTCCAAAGAAAAGAGGAAAAAATACTTTAAGGACTAGAACTAGAAAGCACTATCCTAACAACCTAAAATTAAGGAATCAAGAAACCATCCTATGCCAAGGATAATGGCAGACACCTTTAGTCCCAGTACCAGGTAGTCAGAGCCAAGTAGATCTCTGTGAGTTCAGGGCTAGCCTACTACATAGTGAGACCCTGACTCAAAGCTAGCCATGGCTACATAGTGAGACCCTGACTCAAAAAATAGTTTAAAAAAATTTTTTTAATAAAAAATAGTTAAGATTGTAATCTGAATAATTTAGCTGAGCAAGGAGGACATGATAGCTAATCCTGGTTGTCAACTTGCAACACTTGGGAAGAGGGAGCTTCAACTGAGGAATTATCTCCATCAGACAGGTCTGTTAGCATGTCTATGGGACAGTCCCTTGATTTCTAACTGATGTAGGCCGGTTCAACCCATTATAGACGGTACCATCCCTGGGCCTGTGGCCTGGGCTGTATAAGAAAGATAGCCTAGGGCTGGAGAGATGACCCGGGTTTGATCCCCAGCACCCACATGGCCGCTAAGAACCGTCTATAACTCCAATTCCAGGAGAACTCCAGTTCCAGGGGAATCCGAGACCCTCTTCTGACCTCCGCGGCATTGCACGACACAGGTACACAAACCTACATGCAGACAATACATTCATACACATAAATAAATAAATAAAATATTAAAAAAAGAAAGAAAGATAGCCTAGCAAGCTAGGAGGAGCACCAGGAAGCAGAATTCTTCCATGACCTTTGCTTCAGTTCCTGCCTTGGCCTCCCTTGATATAAACTGTAAGATGCAATAAACCCTTTCCTCACCCATTAACTTTTGATCAGTGTTTTATATCACAACAATGGAAAGCAAACTAGAACAGAGGATCACCTTGAATTCAAGGCCAGCCTGGGGTATATAAGCCAATGGACACAGTGAATTCAAGACCAGCCTGGGTTACAGAATGGTACCTGTCTCAAAAAAAAAATTAACAAAACAAAGGAACGAAAAAATGTTAATTCACACACAAACATACACACACAAACATGACAATGGCTTCTATTATAAATACCAAGGGTAACAAATTAGTGCCAACAAAATAATTTGTGGTGGTCGAACTAGAGTTCAAATTCTTTACACTGGCATTGTAATTAATTTGATCTGGGTGTGGATATCACTCATCTTCTGTCTGTAGTTTTTAAACCTCCACAGGTTTCAATGAGCCCCCAAATTAAAGACACACTGGAGAAGTGAGTACGATTACAATCATCCAATAAGTATATCAAAAGGAGAGAGAATACCTTCTTTTAAAATAGTTCTTTTGACACAGCTTCCAATTAGGGTATTATAGGCTACTTGGTGTCTGATCATATTCAAGATAAGAGGAACTCGGCCTGGGTGCTGAAGGCTGATTTTGCTAACCAGTGTTCCTTGTAGACTTTGGCCATCTGGAAGAGGAGCATCCTTGTTGAGAAAATAGCAGTGCTGCTGACCTGGAAGAGCCTGGGCAAAAAGAAGTTAATGAATGTTGTTTATTTACCCATTGTACTTGAATCACAAACTATCCTGGCAGAGAGGGTCTACATAGTGAGTGTCAGGCCAGCTGGGGCTAAAGGGAAAGCCTGTCTCAAACAAAAACAAAAACAACAAAAAAGATCTTTTAATTACCCCCCCCCAAAAAAAAAATGCTGGGCACGGTGGCGCAAGCCTTTAATCCCAGCAGAGGCAGAGGGAGACAGATCTCTGTGAGTTCAAGGCCAGCCTGGTCTACAGAGCAAGCTCCAGGCCAGCTGGGACTAAAAGGAGACCCTATCTAAAACACACACACACACACACACACACACACACACACACACACACAAATCTTTTTCTGAAATGTACTATGGCAGATTTCTAAGTAGCTAACACAAAAATCACTTCAGAAATTTATATTATAGGCTACCAAATAATTATAAAATTTGTATTATTTTTAATAAAACTTCCTGTATAATTATAATGCAGTCAGAATTTGTGAGCTTCTATTCTATGTAAGTATAAACTTTTATCAAACATTCAAATAAATCCAAGCCCAATGAGGATTGAGATCCTTGAATAATTTATTCACATCAGCATTTTGTTTTCTGCATGTATTTAAATATTTTTTTTAATTTTATTTATTTTTGTATGTGTATGAATGTATTGTCACATGTAGGTCTGTGCACCCGTGTCGTGCAATGCCGAGGAGGTCAGAAAAGGGTATCGGATTCCCCTGGAACTGGAGTTCTCTCTGCATGTATTTAAAGGACCTTTGTAATTCTAAATTCATAGTACTTAAAACAATAAACAATTCCTTTTTTTCTATTTTTTTTCATTTATATTTATGAGTGTTTTGCCTGCATGCATTAAGTGCACCTGTGTCATGTAATCCCTACAGAGGACAGGAATGGGCATCAGATACCCTGGAACTGGAGTTAAGGGTGGAGTTAGCCACCATGTGGGTGCTAGGAACCAAAATCTGGCTCCTCTGGAAGAGCCAACACTGACCCATCTCTCCAGCCCCAAGAAACAATTCTTAACATCTTATAAGCTTTTTTTGTGTGTGTGTGCGTGTGTGTGTGTGTGTGTTTTTGAGACAGGATCTCCCTGTAGATAGACTCAGCTATCCTGGAACTCACTCTGTAGACCAGGCTGGCCTTGAACTCACAGAGATCCTCTTGCCTCTGCCTCCCAAGTGCTGGGATCAAGGGCGTGTGCCACCATGCCCGGCCCAGAAGTGAAAGTCTCTTAATGGTATACTGAACTTTTAAAAGCTTATAAGAAGTTGTGCCAGGCGTGGTAGCACATCCCTTTAGTCCTAGCACTTTTGGGAGGCAGAGGCAGGTGAATCCTGTGAGTCCAAGGCAGCCTGGTCTACAGAGCGAGTTCCAGGCCAGCTGGTGCTACAGGGAGACTCTGTCTCAAAAATGCAAAAAAAGGAGAGACTTTCACTTCTGATAAAACTTGCTTGTTTTCTATTTTAGAGAAAGCTCAGGTTGGCCTGGAAGTCAAGGCAGTCCTCAAGCTTCCACCTCCTGACTGCTGGGACTGCAGGTAGGTATCACCACTTCTTGCTTTCTTGGTTGAAATTTCTCAGCACACCTGTAGTCACAGCATTCTAGAGAATGAGTTTAAGGTCATCCTATGCTACCAAGTTTGAGGACAGTCTGGGCTACAGGGGACCCTGTCTTAAAAAGGTAGGAGGGGAGGAGGGAAGCAAGGATGGAGAAGAGGGAAGGAGGGAAGGAAGGAGGGAGGGAGGGAGGGAGGGAGGGAGGGAGGGAGGAAGGAAGGAAGGAAGGAAGGAAGGAAGGAAGGAAGGAAGGAAGGAAGGAAGGAAGGAAGGAAGGAAGGAAGGAGGAAGGAAAAAAAATTTCAGAAATGGATTAGGGAGATGGTTCAACAGGTTAACAGCACTCGCCACACAAGTATCAAGACCTGAGTTAGACCCTCAGAAACCCACAAGAGGAAAGAACTGACTTCTGAAAGATTTCCTCTGACCTCCACAGGTACACCTACACTCACAAATGTACATGACACACACATACACACTCAAATAAAAGACATTGAAGAAATGCATGTTATTTCTTAACTCAGAAGCACATGCTCTTTTGCTTTGGTATGTTTCAGAAGATTTTTTGAAAATTCTTGCCTAAAAAAAAGAAAATTCTTGCCTGACCGAGGAAACCATGTAATTAAGCAATCTGAAAGCTATCAGATCTAATAATACTATAAAGAAACCTACACTTTTCTAGCTCCACAAAACCTACTTACAGCATAAAATCGCATGTTGTGATTCAAAGGTAAGGGGTCAGGATCCTTTGACAGCTCAAATTGAGTGATGAGTTCATAAAGGGGTACATAAGTCGGCTGAGTTTCAAACAATGGGATTCCTAGAAACATAAGGACTCATATAATGATCACATTAAAATCAAGATAATGACAATTCCATTTCCTTTCATGATTTTTATATTAACCCATACATTCCAGAAGTACTTACTAAGCATTTACTAGTATAAAACATTGTAACACCAATCTCAATTTACCAGTATTTTTTAGAGAACTAAAAGACTGTAAGTAGTTTAATGTAATCTGAAATTTCCCCTTCATTTTCTTTTGTCTTTTTAAGACAGGGTCTCCCTGAAGCCCTGGCTATCCTGAAATTCACTGTGTAGACCAGGCTGTTCTTGAACTCACAGAGATCTTTCTGTGAGTTTTGTGGCTTCTGAGCACTAGAATTAAAGGCCTCCACCACCAAGCCTGGCATAAAGTATTTATTTTATTTATTTATTTATTTATTTATTTATTTATTTATTTATTTATTTATTTTTGGTCTTTTTGAGACAGGGTCTCCCTGTAGCCCCAGATGGCCTGGAACTCACTCTATAGACCAGGTTGGACTTGAACTCACAAAGATCCGCCTGCCTCTGTCTCCTGAACACTAGGATTAAAGGCATGTGTCACCAAGCCCAGCAGCAAAGTATTTATTCTTAATGGGGGGAAAAAAAAAACAACAACGCAGTAATACACAAAACCTTTAATAAAGGTGGCAAACATTTTTTAAATACAAACAAAACTCACCAGTGCAATTCTGCAGTTTCTGAACAAATGCTCTAGATACTGGGATTGGCTGGGGAAATTTCAAGAAGAAACAGGCAGGAAGGTCAACACTGTTGGCACTAGTGATTGAGGAGAAGGAAGGGGTCCTTCAAAAAAGAAGGGGAAATTTTCCATTTTGAAATCTAAACATCTATTCTTAGCCATGTATGTATTACACAGACAGAAAAAGTTTATTAAAAACTAATTCTTTGACTTTCTCCTAATACAAATCTATTTTGCTGGCTCTAGACAGAGGGCTCAGTGGTTAAAAACACTGGCTTCTCTTGCAGAGGACCAGGATCTGGTTCCCCACATAGTGCCTAACAACCATCCTTAACTCCAGTTTAGGGGATCTGACACTGTTTTCTGGCCTCTAAAGGCTTTGTACAACACAGGTGCGTTTACATACATGCAGGCAAAATACTCATACACATAAAATAAAAACATAAAAAACAATTTGTTAATTCTGAAGCATTAAACATGGGTATCCGGGTCTACCCTGGCACAAGGGCATATGCTTAGCATGTGCAAAGCCCTGCATTCAATCCCTAGAACCAAAAACCAGAAACAAAATCCAACAATTTTATTAAGGGCAAACAATGTATTCTATGAGCAAAAGAGTAATGTTCAAATAAATACTTAAAAGAAAATTTAAAGGAAAAACAAGACTATATTCTAGATATCCTAATATGAGAAAAAAAGGTAAACTGCCTGTTTTTACTGGGCTTGAAGCTGAAAAATGGACTGTGCTACTTTAAAATTATATTTAACTTACCATTTGTTGTCAACTGGATGTGACCCCATAATTAATGGGGCAATTGGGAGTTTGTACATAGCAGACGTTCCTTCAATTGTCACTGATGCATTCATGCCCAAAGATCGAGGAACTAAGAATAGGAAAAGAATATTCTTTTTGAAATTCTTATGTGTTTATTTTTATTTTATGTATCTGAGCGTTTTGCCAGCTTGCAGGTAAGTGCACCACATGCATTCAGTGCCCACAGAGGACAAAAGAGGGCATCACATTCCTCTGGAATTAGAGTAACATACAGTCATTGGCCATCAAGTAGGTGCTGGTAACCCAGGTCCTCTGCAAAAGCAGCTGGTGCTCTTACCCACTGAGCCATCTCTCCCATCCCCAAAAAAGGATATTCTTCAACATAACATAGATTACAAGGATCATACCACTAAGAAACAAAAACAACCAGGAATGGCAGTCCCATGTCCAAGCTGACCAGTCCAAGAGGCTGAGAAGAGGGGATGGTGAGTTAGAGGCCACCCTAAACTACTTATAGGCAGACCCAACCTCAAAAAAGCCAAAATAGGGACTGGAGAGATAGCCTAGCGGTTAAGAGCACTGACGCTCTTGCAGAGGACCCGGGTTCAATTCCCAGCACCCACATGGCGGCTAAGAACCGTCTGTAACTCCAATTCCAGGAGAACTCCAGTTCCAGGGGAATCCGAGACCCTCTTCTGACCTCTGCGGCATTGCACGACACGGGTGCACAGACCTGCATGCAGACAGTACATTCATACACATACAAAAATAAATAAA